>PVKS010003512.1:0-102873 GCA_004027875.1 Aplodontia rufa
CCATGTAATATTTTGTCCCCTTTTGTCAAAAATCAGATGTTTAAAGATTTGAGGGTTTGTTTTGGGGTCTTCTATTCTATTCCATTGGTCTTCTTTCCTATCTTGATGCCAGTACCATGCTGTCTTTGTTACTATGGCTCTATAGTATAGTTTTAGATCTGGAATGGCAAAACCACCTGTTTCATCTTTCTTGCTTAGTAGTGTTTTAGCAATTCTTGGTTTCTTATTGTTCCAAATGAATTTGAGAATTAGCACAAGCATTTTTAAGTGTACAGTTCAGTAACGTTAAGTGTGTTCGCATGGCTGTGCAATCCTCTAGATTGGCCATTTGGTGTCTTCTTTGACAGTGTCTGTTTATTACAAGTCTTTTGTCCATTTTTAGAGTTGCAGTTTAGCTGTAGGTGTTATCATGTAAACGATTTTCAGATATTTTCTCCTATTTCATGGGTTGTCTTATTGCTTTGTTAAGTGTCCTTTGATGTACAAAAGTTTTTAATTTTCATGTCACCAATTTTTTTTTCTTTTGTTTCCTCTGCTTTTGGTGTCATATCCAAGAAATTGTCATCAACTCTAATGTCATGAAGCTTTCATGCAATGTTTAGTTCAAAGCATTTTGTAGTTTTATCATTCAGTTTTTGGGTAGCTCTTGCTTTGCTTTGCATATTATTTTATATATATATATATATCTCCATGAGCATTTGGTTAATGGTTTCTTTTTCTATTGAATGTCTTTAGAATTAATTCATAATTCATCCTAGACTGATTAATATTGACATTCCTGTCTTTTTTTTGAGGGAGCATCTTGATACGCCTAATTTTACAATATCATTCCTCCTTTTATTGTAGCATCTGCTAGAGAGAGAGAGAGAGAGAGAGAGAAACATTTTTATTTAGTTTTTCATGTGGCTTTCATTGTTTTGATACTTTGTTGTGTACATGGTGCTGGGGTTTGAACCTGCATCCTTGCACATGCCAGGCAAGCACTGAAACTGCTGAGCCACCATTCCAGCCCCTGCTTTTCCTTTTTTAAAAGAGAGAGTGAGAGAGAGAAAGAGAGAATCAATTTTATTTATTTTTTCATCTGGTTTTATTTATTTATTTTTTGACACTTGTTGTCCATATGGTACTGGGGATAGAACCTGGGTCCTCCGGCATGCCAGATAAGCGCTGCACCACTCCAGCACTCATTTTTCCTTTGAAATTTGTGTGGTTTTAAATGTATCGTTTTCTTTCTCAGTGCCTGGATTTTCCGTTTAGCTCATTTTTGTCTGTGCTTTTTAATAGTTATGGTATTTCACATAATCATAATTATACCTGTGTTTATTTTTCTTAATTTAACTTTTAAGTTGTTTCTTTCTCAAGCTTTCCCCTACCTTTGCCAATTGGATCAATGGCTGAGTATTTCCTGTTTTTTCCTAACTGACCCCTGTCAGTTTGGAAGACATGCTGTGTGACTAATGGGTCAGTGTTCTTTCTCCTGCTCTGTTTATACTCACCACTAGATCGAATCATGCCGATATGTGAGAGAAAAAATGCCTGGCTTCCTGAAGACACTGGTGTTTGAAAAGTTTGTAATGGACTGTTATCAGTAGAACCTTTTAGTAACAAACGCAAGAATCTGTGCTATCTGCTATGGGAATGGCCCCCTCTTAGGTGGATGTCCTTGGTTATGCAGAGCTTCAGTGGCTGAATAGATGTACAACTGCTTATATTCAGACACATATTCTTCTTTAAATGTTTGAAAACAAAATAACCCAATAACAACTGTATTTTAATTTCTTTTCCTTTTTTTCTCCCTCTTCCACCTGGATGGACCTTTGGTGCATCTGATGGATTTTGCTAAAATGTTGAAGACATTTTAATTTTAAACCACGGTGGGAATTTTCCTTCTTTTGCTCATAGGTATTTACGTGTATCCATGTCATCGATTTTTTTTTCTTGGTACCAGGGATTGAACACAGTGGAGCTTAACCTCTGAGCCACATCCCCAGCCCCTTTTCTTTTTTCTTTTTAGACCGTGTCTTTCTAAATTGCCGAGGCTGAATTTGTACTTGTGATCCTCCTGCATCAGCCGCCCAAGCTGCTGGGATTACAGATGTGCACCACTGTGCCCAGCATACCTTTAGTTTTGTATGTAACTGCTCATACATGTAATGGCTTATTTCCATCACTTCTCCCGCTTTTCATTTGTCCTTAGCTGGAGGTCTCACTACTGCCTCACTTGTTATTAGAATGGTTCAGGGTTTTCATTAGAAAGGCTGTTAGTATAATTATCACCGAATTTTTGCTTATCCTCACATATTTCTCACTCAGGTGAGTGAATGGTACTTGGGTTCTATTTCCTTTGTTCCCAGGTTGCTGTGGTGCTGTGCCACTGTGTCCTTGTACCTCCTGTTTGTAATAATTTTGATTATGCTTCCTTTGTATTTACGGTAGACTGTGGATTAGTTCCACCATGCCCTTTCCCCACCAACCTCTTCTTTACTCCCCCTTCAGTGAGACTGAAAGTACAACATAAACTGACTCATCCTACTTCCAACTAGGGTAAGGTAGTGAGGCATAAAGGTTTGGGGGATTTAAAAAAATTATTGATAAAATCAGACAAAAGCTTGAAAATAGCAGATATAATATTTGAGACTATTGTATAGGGTCTGCCTTGCAAGAGAATGTGTTGGGAACCACTTGAAAGAAAGTGTCCTGATGAGTCTGATGTCAAGACAGAGTAGAAATGGGTTCTTCTTACCTTTTGAACAGCAGAACCAGCTAGCCACTTTACCCCAGAGAAAAAAGCCTTTTCTTTAAGACCAAGGACTTAGATGATTTTCATAGGAAGCTGATGCATTTCTGATGGTTGTAATAATAACCTTGCTTTTTATTCTGAAAGATTATATTTCGTTTAAATTATCTTTGGAATTTAGGAATTTTGCAGGACATGACTCAGTGTGTATTTCTCATCAATCCACCTTCTTTATTGGTGACCCTTTAGGTCTGCGAAAGTTTGTCTTCAGAGCAGTCAATTTTTAAAAACTGTTGTCTTTATCTGTTTTTTTTTTCCCCCTCCATTATTTTCCACTTAATCATGTTTGGGCTCTTGGATTTCTCTTCCAAATACTGTATCTTTTCTTTTGTTGTCCTTGTAGTTTTACTTTGTTCTTTGGGAGGGGTGGGTCTGTGCAAATGTTTACCTGCACAGCTGGCTATGTTAGTACACTTTCACCTTCTTACAATTAAGGTCACTGGGAAAGTTGATTTTTAAATTGGCAGTTGGAGTTGATAATGTAGCAATACTTGTTTAATTCCATTTTCATATCCATTGAAATTCTATTGACCATAATTAGATACATTCAAGATGTGGTTGAAAATATACCCCAACCTACCAACCTTCAAAGCTGTCAGCCACTTTGTCCTTTCTTTTCTTATTCACAAAGAAATGGATTAACTTCTTTGATGGACTGTTACAGTATTCATAGGAGACAGGTGTCATTCAGAAAAATACTGAGCTATCCTTTACAACTGAACAAATGTAAGAATTTTATTTAACATAATTTCATATGTACTATGTTTCCTAACAATTTTCTAAATAAAATATTCATTAAGCATTGCAGGCGAAATGGCTTGTTTAAAAAGATTTTAGTTAAAGAAGGTAGGCTGATGCACAGATATTTTAAAAATATTTTTAATATCTTTTTCTTGGGAAAAAGCTTTAATAGATGTGAAAGGAGAAAGAATAGTGTCAGAAATCCACAAGTACCCAGATTCAGCCTCAGCAGTTCTCAGCGTTTTGCAATCTGGTTTCATAAATCCCCTGCCTTGCTCTCCCTTTGCTCTTTTAAAGCTGTGAAATGAATTTCAGACATACAACTTTACCTGTAAATACTTCATTATATCTGTCCAGTGATAAGAATTTGAAAATATCAACAATAATAACAACACAAAACCAACAACCCATAGCCCCACCTGATAGAATTGCCATTTGTCTAGGCTGAGAAACTGAGATTGGTAGGTTACTGTGTTTGGATTTCTCCAGTTTTTCTGTTTATTATTTCTTCCTCCTCCCTTCCCCCCTTGTTCCTTCTTTCTTCTTTCTTCTTTTAAAGCAAGAGAGGGACAGGGAGAGAAAGAACCAATTTTATTTAGTTTTTCACGTGGCTTTCTTTGCGCCAACACTTTGTTGTGTACGTGGTGCTGGGGTTCAAACCCACGTTCTTCAAATGCAGGCAAGCGATGTAACCATGGAGCCATCACTCCAGCCCCAGTTCTTACTGCGTATATAAATCAGGTGCCACATTGCATCCACTTGTCCTTCCTGCCTAACTTTTGTTCTATGATAGTTTCATAGTCTCTCTCTTTTTTCCATGATTAATAATTTTGAGGAGTACTGGTAATTTCTGTAGGATATCCTTTGATTTTAGTTCCTGATGATTAGACTGGATTATGGGGTTTTAGGAAGTGTTCTTCTCCATGTATTTTACTGAATTTCATTATATCATTGTGTCCTGTCTTGAGAGCCACCCGATTATCATTTGTGATGTTAACCTTTGCTTGCATTGTTAAAGTAGCGGTTGTCAAGTTTCTCCGCTATACAGTTACTTTCCCCTCTTCATACTTTCTTCTTACTCAGAAACCAGTCATGAAGTCTTATTTACTCTCAAGGTGGTGTTTGGGGGTAAGAATAACTACATATAGTATTTTCAATTCTATAAATATTCTCTTTCCCCCACTTATTTAAAATTTTTTCATCAATAGGGGCATATGCAGGTTTGTTTTATATGTGGATTCATAAAATAATACTGTTATTTTCTTATTCTGATTTTTGTTTTCTTTGACTAAAGAGCTCTTACATATTTGCTCCGGTCTCTGTGGCATCCCACTAGTCTATTATGTTTTGAACACTTGCTTGCTTTCTGGTGTTACAAGATCCTACAGGCTCATCTTGTGCTTTCCCTGCTCCAGCTACCAGACTGAGGATTCTTTGTTGGTCTCTGGTTCATCTTATTGGAGAAAAGTATTTAGAAACCAAGACCTGGGTGCTAGGTGTTTTTTTTGTTACCTACTGTGATATATGTTGTTTTCATTGTGAATCATAGTTGGTCAAAATCGACCAATTCCTTTAAATGTTATTTTTCAGTAAACTGATATAGGAAATATCAACAATTCTATTTGATATGGAAACATCATTTTGATTAATTTACTTGAATTTTCATAACATACCCTGTTGTGATAAGAGTAGCAAAAGGAGATTTCTCATTCTGTCTTGCAGCATGGTAGCTGCCATTTTTCTTATATTTATTTCTTTGTAAGTTTTCATTGTTTTGGTGTCTTGGTATGGTAGGGTATGAGGAATGTTTTATGGTGAGTTTAAGTCTGGATACACTGTACTGCCAGCACTATTTCATAATTTGCTATATATTTGATATTAGTAATAGTTCATTGGTTTCCAGTTAATGCAAATCTTGAACAGTAAAATTGTTTCAGCCCTGCTTACAGTTTAGAGAAGCTTTGAAATTCTACCTTAGCTTCTAATGGCTGATGATCATAACAGTGTGAGCTGGAATATTTTCTGGGAGGTCCTGCTTTGGTATCTTAAACTGTACCGGGAACAGGTACAGTCATGGAAATCAGTTCATTCTCATTGAATGTTTATAATATGCAAAGGATTGTGTTTCAACAGAAAGCCTAAAATCTTGAAGGATATGGCTTTCACACTTGGTAAGTTTTCCTATAAGAGTGAGTTGTTAATAGTTTGACTTTCTACCACTTAAGTAAAGCTACACTTGCTGTAAAATGTTCCTGGCCATCTATAAGGAATTTAAAGAGATTGAAGCCTCACTCAGAGCAGGTCTTTGAAAAATTACCACGTGACCAAGTGTGTTGCTTTGTGAGGCAAAATATATTTATTTCTGGACTACTTTTTTTTCTTTTAGGAGCAAAGAAATAGGCTCCATCGATTTGTTATAGGGCATTGTGTAGAGTAATTCTTAGGGCACAGCACAAAAATACTGTTGCAACTTTCTTGTTATGCCTCAGTGGTTCTTTTTCAAATACAATGGTAGAGAGGGGAAGGAAATAAAGATTTCTCTATTTTCATTTTCCTCTCTTTTGGGTTTACCTATAAGATAAGTTTATCTCATTTGGGTCCAATATAAGAAACATATATTTACTGAATGCTCACAATAGTGAGTTGAATGGTGACTTTGAAAATAAATACACCCACATCCACATCCCTGGAGCTTGTGAAATGCTACATAATTTGGACAGAGGGTCTTTGCAGAGGTAACTAAACATCTAATAGCATTTCTGTTTTTCTTAGTCCAGGGGAAACTCTGTGACAAGTTACCGTAGTTACCTTGTAAAAGCAGAGGAGGAGATGATGCGAAGAGGCAGAGAAAGATTGGCACAGTGTGGCTACAAGCCACAGAATGCCGAGGAGTACCAGCAGCTGTTAGACACTGAAAGAGACATTGAGTGGAGTCTTCCCTGGGGTCCTCAGAGAAGTGTGGCTTTGCTATCACCTTCTCCAGAACTGGGAGGAATAATTTCTTTTGCTAGTCACTGAGTTTATGATCATTTGTTAGAGTGGCCATAGGAAATTAATAAACCCACTGTGGGGAAGGAATTATACTAAATGCTCTAGGTAGAGCTGAGCCAGACACAGTGCTCGCTACTATTATTCATTTTAAGTAGAAACAGTAAAGTGTTAACACTAAGTTGTGTGATGAAAGTTTGTGCAGAATTTCTGAAAGCACTGAAGAGTGCCACTAGCTTCATTGATTTGAGGACCTGGCAGAGTCGTTGAGGAAGAAACACTTTTGCTGGGCTTGAGTGAGGACAGATTGTTAACTGAAGAAAGGGGATGGAGAGGGAGGGAGAAATGGGTGTGAAATAGCACATCCTGCTCCTTTACCCCACCTGTGAGATGAGTTCCATTCTGAGTAGCACCCTGGTATTTTCACATTGGGGTAGGGAGAGTTTCTTTTTTTTTAAGTTTGTCTGTTTTTTATTTGTTTGACATAGTCTTACATATTGGAGGGAATCATTGTTACATAATCATGCTTACACGGATACTGAAAAAGGAAGTTAAGGTCGATCCTAATCCAGGATCTCCCCCTTTGTCCACTCCCACTTTCATGTCTCCTCTGCATTACCTCCATGATATAGATAGAAATAAGTATATACATGTGGATTAATTTTGAAATTTCTGAGTTTCTCTGCCTGCCTAGGTATAATTGGGCTTCTCATGGGAGTCAAGAGCTCCCAGTTGCATTGATAACCCCCCTAATCCTTCCCTTTCCTTCTCTGCCTCCCTTTCTTCTTCCCGCGCCTTCATAGTTATGGTTCCCCCTGCTTATGTGAAATTTCAGCTAGGTTGAGATTATTATTTAAGTTTAGCTAACTATCATCCTGCTTTAGATTTTACTCTAGCTTCCACATATGAGAGAGAATATTCAGCCCTTCAGTCTCTGAGTTTGGGATATTTCACTCACCTTAATTTTTTCTATCTCCATTCATTTGGCTGCAAATGCCATGATATTGTTCTAATAACAGAGTAGAACTCCATTGTGTGTGTATGTGTGTGTGTGTGTGTGTTATCTCTCTCACAGTTTTTGAATCCACTCATCCAGCGAGGGGCATCTGGGTTGGTTCTATAGTTTAGCTATAGTAAATTGAGCCGCGATAAACATTGTAGCTGTGTCTGTATTATGACTATTCTAGCTCTTTTGGGAAAATACCCAGGAGTGGGATAGGTGGGTCTTAAGGTGGTTCCAAACCTAGTTTTTTGAGGAGTCTCCAGAATGGCTATACATGTTTGCAGTCCCACCAACAGCATGGCAGTGTTCCTTTCTTCCCACAACCCCGCCAGCATCTGTTATTGTTCATATTGTTCATTTTTGCCACTCTGACTGGAGTGAGGTGGAATCTCAGTGAAGTTTTGATTTGCATTTCTCTGATTGCCAATGATGTAGAACATTTTCTCATATATTTGTTGGTTTTTTGTCCTTCCTCCATTGAGAAGTTTCCGTTCATTTCCTTAACCCATTTATTGATTGGATTATTTATGGTTTTGGTGTTCAGTTTTTTGAGTTCTTTGTATATTCTGGGTATTAGTCCCCTGTCGGAGGCATAACAGGCAAAGATTTTCTTGTGGGAGGGTTTCTTGAAGCTACCATGTCAATTGGATTTTCATATCTCAGACTCTCCTGGTCTGAGTCTGACAGCTGTCATTCAAGAAATTTTAAATATTACCTCTACCCACGCTTCAACACTTACTTTTCTGACTCAATCTCTTCAGCAGCTTAGTGTGTAGTTTGAACTTGGCCTGCACATGCCACCACAGGGATAGTGAACTCTGTACTCTGATGGAGGAGATAAACTTCTATATAAGGACCAGACAGTAATTTTGTAGGCTTTGCCAGACTTGTTAGACCTCAGCAAACATATTTACTATATACAGTTGTACCCAGAATCTGTGGTTCTAGGACCTCCACAGTACCAAATTCTGTAGATGCTTAAGTCTCTTATTTAAAATAGCATAGTATTTATATGTAAATATCTCTGAATTATTCATAACACCTAATACAATGTGAACACCTGTTACATTCTGTATTACTTAAGGAATAATGACTAGAAAAAAAGAGTGTACACATTGATTTATAGACCTGTGGACCTCCCCCTGACATTTTTTTTTGAGTACTTTGGTCCATGGTAGTTGGATTCGTGGATGTGGAACTCACAGAGAAGGCCAACTGTGTTCACAGATCTACAGACATACTTATAAGTGTTTAGGAATCCCTTAAAAGTGAAAACTATTCCTAGGGAGCAGGCCTAAGGGCCATTTGTGTATTGCCCTCTATTCTATGATAATAAGTTAGGGGATCCTTTTCATTTGTAGGAGAATCATGTTATTTTCTAAAAAGAACAGACGTTAAATATGAATAATTTAAAATATGAGCTGGAGTATGAATGATGGAAATTTATAGCTTTCTAGCCTTGTACAAATATTGAACAAGTTTAGAACTAGCCAGAAAAATACTTATGTTTTCTTTAATGTCATTGTCTTCTTCATAAGTGGAATTTTTAAAGCACATTTCAAAGTTCTCAATAGAAAAAAGAAGCCCAGTATGTGGACTTTTCTTCCACCTCTGTAACAGAATGCATTGCTGCTCAGTAGCTGCCCCTTTGGGAGACCACCCCTCTTTCTCTCTCTCTCTCTCTCTCTCTCTCTCTCTTTGGCACAAATGTTTCCCTGTGTGAGAGGTTTCATTGAATATTTAAAGACACATCAATGAAATTGTATTCTTCAAGGTGAATGATTCACTGGGTATTTCAAATCTTCTTCTGCAAAAGTGTTATTAGATTGTCTTCTTGTTTTTTGGTCATGGTTCCCAAAACATCCTCAAGTGCTAGCAGCTTTAGAAACTGTCAGCGAGTTACATTGTGATAATTTTAAATTCTGTTAATGCAAATTGGTAAATATGTCTTGAAGATGACTTATTTATTTTTATTTTTTTAAAGAGAGAGGGACAGTGAGAGTAAGAGAGAATCAATTTTTATTTAGTTTTCCATGTGGCTTTTGTTGCTCTGACGCTTTGTTGTGTACGTGGTGCTGGGGTTTGAACCCGCATCCTTGTGCTTGTCAGGCAAGCGCCACAACCACCGAGCCATCCCTCCAGTTCTATTTATTTAATTTTTAAGAAGACAATTTTAGGATAATTTAACAAAATATGTTAGCTAGTATTTAAAAACCTTATATCAAGCTTAACATAAAAAGAATATTAAGGATATTTCAAAAGATCGTCTTACAATTCAAACTTTATTTTGGACTTTAGTACCATTTCCATTTGTTCTTTTGTCCCCCCCTTGAGTGCAGCAAGTTGAAGAAAGTGAATAGAATTTTCGAAAGTCAAAGGTAATTTTGGAGATAATTATATGACAGTAGTCCATCCCAAATCCAGATTAGAATATGTAGCAGTTGGGTGGTTTCACCTGCTTCCTGGAGTGCTCACCTCCTCTTTGTGGATTACAAACTTGTTGGTAGCTACCCTTTGACTCATTCTTTCTTACTTTAACCATCTCTCATCTCACTGCCATCCACTAGGAGCAGGGCCCCAAATCAGCTCAGTTAAATTGAGACCAACCAGCTGCGGTAAAATAGATGTAGTTGGTGGAAAAGAATTTGAGTTCAATCCCCCCCCCCCCACCAGGATCGTTTTTTTTTTTTTTCCCCAAGAGAGAGGGACAGTGAGAGAGACAGAAAAAGAGAGAAACAACTTTATTTAGTTTTTCACATGGCCTTAGTTGCGCCAACACTCAGTTGTGTACATGGTGCTGGAGTTTGAACCCGGGTCCTCATGCTTGCCAGCCAAGCGCAGAAACCACTGAGCCACCGCTCCAGCCCCAGGATAATTTAATTATTTAACCCCTTTGAGCACTTCGTCATTTGTAAGGTGGGGATAATATCTATTTTGTGTTTATTGAGAGGGTTATAGAAGTTGTGAACAAGGCACCATTTTGATGCTTGGCCCAGGATACAGCAAGAGACAGTAGTTGGTATTATTGTCCGGAGCAAGAGGCAGAGGACAGTGGGTTACTCATGGGGTCAGTCCTGGTAGGAACAATAGAGAGAGAGAGCAGTGGTCCTCCCCACCAGAGGATCTAGGAGTGCTCTGGGGAGGGATGGCCAGGAGCCCCAGGTTGATGGGTGGCTTGCTGTTGAATGGGTGGAAGAAAAGGAAAGGGCTGTTCAGACATGGGAAGGAAGTCAGGGAGCATAGGGTAGGGCGAGGCAGGAAGTGTTGGGTGTGGATGGGGCTGAGGTCCACTGGACAGTTAGCCACAGAACGGGTTTCTTTGGAAATTATACAGCGCTTTCAAAGATTGAAGCCTGCTGAGAAACTTGGAATATTTCACTTTAAAAATCCAGATTTCCAGTTTCTCTTGAAAAACTGAAGAGCTTATAATGATTGTTGATGGTTATATCCTTCCTTCCTTAGTCTTACATTATTTTAATTACCGTATCTTAAAGACATTTCAATGTCTTGTTTTCCTTTTTCTAAAATGTCTTGGCTATTACTGTCACTTAATCTTCCATGTGACATTTACAATTATTTTGTTTCCTTAAAAACATGTATTTCTAATCTATTCAAATTTTCTGTTAATTTTAGTAAAATTTAGGACGTTTCATGATTTGAGCTGTGTTGATGTTTTATGTCTGTAGTTACTGTTGTGATTATTCCCTTTGCTATTCATATTGTTGGAGTATTCATTTAGGAAGTCTCCCTTGACTTGGATTGGCACATTTACCCTATTAAGCAAGTATCTTTATCTGTAATTTTAATTTTTTACTAATAGATTGGAAATTTTGTCAAATGCTTTTGGACATCTTGTGAGTATTTCATCTTTGAAATATTAATGCTTCAGCATCAAAGTATGTTGCTCCCTGCACCCCCCCCTCCCATCTACCCTTTTGCAGTCTGGGAACTGAACCCAGGGGCTCTCTACCACTAGAGTTACCTCTCCAACCCTTTTTTATTTTTAATTTTGAGCCAGGGTCTCCATAAGTTGCTGAGGCTGGCATTCATGATTCTCCTGCCTCAGCTTCCAAATTGCTTGATTTACAGGTGGGCATCACCACTCCTGGCAGGGCATTTCTTTTATGTAATAGATTAGGAAATTTCACATCTTTTTCTGTGCTCTAGAATAATTTGTAGCATTGGAATGATCTGGTTTTTAAAAGAATATTGTAAAATATATTTATTTTTAAATGTTGGGAAACTTGATGTTTGTAGTTTTCTTAAATTTTTAATAATGGTTTTGTGTTCTTTTTCCCTGCTTACCACCAAATCTATTGTGTGATGATTGATCCAGTCAGTTTTCCTATTTCTTTTAAATCAATATTGATATTCCTAATTACTTTGTTTAATTCTTTGGCTTTATTCAAATTTAGTAGCATGAGATTTAGGATAATATATTTCAAAAAAGTTTCCATCTGGTGGTTAAAATAATTCTTCATATTTTTGTATTTTTATGTCATTAAAAATAGTTTATAATTTCTTAGCAGTTTTTTCCAAATATTCATGTGATCCATTTTCTGTTCTCTGTTGCATTTTCTCATTGGTTATTTCAAAGTGAGTGGATTTTATATACGGTTATTAATTTCTATTTAGAAGATCTGACATACAATTTCTGTCTTTTGGATTCTATTGAAAATATTTTGCCACATGGTATTATGATTGATTAGAATTAAATTTCCATGTGTGTTTGAGAATAGTATGGTCTTAGTTTAAAATTTGGTGTAAATATGTTAACTTCTTTTTTTAAAAGAGTGAGAGAAAGAATCAGTTTTATTTACTTTTTCATCTGGTTTTTGTTTTTCCAATACTTAGTCACGTGTGTTGTGCCAAGGGTTAAATCCAGGTCCTCCTGCACGGCAGGCAAAGTGCTGTGCAGAGTTACCCCTCCATCCCAAATATGTAAACTTTTGACTTGTGCTCCTGTAGAGTTTTACTTAGCTTCTTGAAGAAAAAAAATATGTAAGTGAACATTATTTAGAGTTTCTAGAGTTGTAGAATGGTTGAAGTAAGTGGGAATGCAGTGGCTATCTGATGTGACGGTAGTGTTAAGTTGACCCAAAGATTGTAAGAAATCAGACCAATATAGACATAAATTATCATTATTGCTGTGAGGTCAAACATGTTTATGAAATTGAGGAATACACATTAATTTATAACAAGCCGTTTTATGATTTTTGTTGGATGTTAAGTATTTGTAATGCATTCAGGTAATAGGAAAGGAATCATGTCAGAAGTGAAGAAGTATTAGAAAAAGAAAAAAGGGACCTGAAAGTGCAATGAGGACTTCACCAGTATATTCACAGATTGGAAATTAAAGGACCATGTGTACAGAATATAAGGCTGAAATTTGTTACCAAAGCAAATTGTCTAATGTCATGTCTCATGACTAAATATTTTTGCCTTAAGTGGTTTATTTCTCCTGATACTTTGTACAGCGCTTATGTTGGCCTTAGGATCCGGAAGTCCTTTCCCACTTCTTTCTTTCTCTTTGTTACTCGTCAGCTCTTCTTCCTTAGGGTATCCATCCTTCAGGTATAGGGTAAGCTTGACTTTTATAGGGTTTGGCTTGGCTTTTCCTAATTACTGGTTTCTAATATGTGGCTCAGTTCCCTAAGTTGCCTTTGTCCTTCAATTTGATACCTATCTATATCTACCTATCTATAATTAGCTGAAGCATGTGTGTGAATGAGTGCACATAAAACAGGAGTGGGCACATGCACACAAGTGAAAGACACCTCGCTTACGTAAAACATAGAATGATCTAAGTGATGAGTTAACATTCCTTTTTACGGTTATTTGTATACAAATAGTATTAATTTCAATACTTGGCTTAGTACTTTTTTTTCCCCACCACAAATTTCAGTTGGAGAATTTGGAGAAAAATTGATTGCACAGGGATCTTCCTCTAGAATATTTACAAACTGAACCCTGAATACACATTTATCACACAGAGGCATCTGCTGTGGTGAATGTCCCTTGCCCTACTTCATATGTTGAAACTTAATCCTCAGTGCTCTAGTAGGAATAGCTCTTGGAAGTGAACAGATTCAGAGGGCTCTGCTCCCACGAATGAATTAACGCATTATAAAAGACATTGAAAGGAGTGCTCCAGCCGCTTGGACCATGGGAGCGCATATGGTAAGTGCTATCTGTAAGCACTGGGTCTGCAGCAGATATTAAATCTGCTGGCAGCTTGATCTTGGATTTCCAGCCTTTGGAAGTATACGTAAATTATTCAGTTTGAGGCATTTTGTTAGAACAGTTCCAAGTAGACTGAGACATTATCTTTAGCTCTTTTTTCCTTTGGACTTATTGAATTGGAACTAACGCCCTTGTGAAGACTTTAATGCAATAACATAGAGAAAGAATAAGGAAATACTTGGTGAATATTGTGGCTTGATAGGTACCTCTACTCTACAGATAGTGGAGAGACAGAGTTGAGTTTCTGTAAGCCTTTCTGTCTTTGCATATAGACACCTAACAGTACTTAGGTTGAAGCGGGTGTCTAATGATTATGTATTTAGCATGATGCAGTCATCATCTGCTTTCTTTCTTTCTTTCTTTTTTTTTTTTAAAGAGAGAGGGACAGTGAGAGAGACAGAGAAAGAGAGAAACAACTTTATTTAGTTTTTCACATGGCCTTAGTTGCTCCAACACTCAGTTGTGTACGTGGTGCTGGGGTTTAAACTCGGGTCCTCGTGCTTGCCAGGCAAGCGCCAAAACTGCTGAGCCACCGCTCCAGCCCAGTCATCTGCTTTCTTGACAATTGTTTGTTGAATGTTATTTAATTCATGGTCTTGATAATCCAGCCATAGTGTAGAATTACTATGAGCACAGTTATTGAGCATGGAGGAAATGTCATTGCATATCAAGAAGATCAACGTTTAAGCTATTTTAAAAATATTTGTACCTGAAAGCGTAGTGTCCAGTAACAGAAGTGGGAATTCAGTTATAAAGTATACTAAAGGATTTGTTTTATTATGTTAGACTATTAATTTCTTGCAGTGATGTATATGAATCACAATTTTTGCTATTTAAAATAATAAATGCACTTTTTAGAAAATTAATTATATTATTAAATATTTGAATGCACTTTGCTTGTCTAAGATGCCCAATTAAACAAATTGACACAGGCACATGTTGAAATCCTTGTGTTATGGGGGGGGGATATAGAAGAGCCAAGAGACTAGGGTGTGGGTGATGTGGGGGTGATTCTGGATTAGGATCGGGGCATATCATATTGTTCCTACATATACCCTTATGATTGTACAAAAACTCAACTCCTCAATAAAATTAAAAAAATAGTCTCAAATATAAGTTTGGATAAGTACCTGCTTAAGACTCTGTAAACATTTCTTGTCTGAAGGTAAAGCATAGAAGAAGACTTCAATAGCTAGTAAGTGTCAAATGTGATTATGAAATATAATTGTGCATACCTTCAGGACAGGGCAGTGCTTTTTAGCCTCGAATTCCCGCTTTTTTTGGTACAAGCTATATGGAGTAGTGGCTCCTTAAAGTTTTTGAAATTCAGTTACACCATTTCTTTGTAAAGCTGACAAGGAACTGCCCTCTTAGAGCAGCTACCTCACTTTTATTACAGTAAGGAAGGCTGCTGAGAGTATTGGTGGTTGGGCTTAGTTCCACATCTCCCTTCTTACACAGAGCCTGAAAGATACTTTATTTTTCTCCTCCTTTACAACACCTTCTTCCTCTGCTCCATTGGAGATAATAGGGTACAGTGTGTATTAATTTTTATATTTTTTTTAGTGCTTGAGTATTGAGTTTTTGAGCAAGCCCTTCATCCTTTCATCCTTTCAGACCTCCTTCGGAAGCTGTTGAGTGGAAGCACAGTAATGCTGTCTCCTCTGCTTTAATACTTGGTTAAGGAGTGCAAACGCCAGTGCATTTGCATGTGAATTTACTACTTCAACAAGAACTTTCCCATCTTTCTCTCCCTTCCTCTCCCCCTCTTACCTTCTCTCTCTCTCTTTTTTTTTTTTTTTTGATATGTGAATCAAAAATCCCCTCTTATCTGCAATTTCGCTTTCTTAGGTTTCAGGTACCTTCAGTCAAATCTTAATACATTTTAAATGGTGTGTGCTATTCTAAGTAATGTGATAAAATCTCTCATTGTCCAATTCTGCGCAGCCTGGGATGTGAATCATCCCTTTTTCCAGCGTATCCACTCTGTATGTGCTACCTGACAGTCCCTTAGTGTAGCCATCTCCGGATACCTCTGTTACTGTTTCAGTTCAAGTATCCTTTATTGTACTTACTAATGGCTTCAAAGTGTAAGAATAGTGATGCTGGCTGGCAATTTTATAGGCTATTATTATAATTGTTCTATTTGGTAGTTATTGTTGTTAATCTCTTACCACGCCTAACTTATAAACTAAACACTATCATAGGCATGTATGTATAGGTAAAATCATAGTATGTATAGGGCATGATGTTATCTGCATTTCAGACATCCCCTAGGCGTCTTTGAAGGTGTCCCCTGTGGATTAGGGGGAGATGGCAATAATGTCAGATTATTCTGCTGATGTTCTTGATTAAACCATTTTAAATATGGCAACAATATGATTTTATTTTTCTTTACTTCCGTTTTCCTTCATTAATCAGATTTCATATGTTAAAAAATATGCAAAAAGCTACAATCAAGTTAGGAATGGTTAGGGACAAAACTATTCTGTTTTGGTGATATAAAACTCACATAGTTTTATTTCTAGAAAATACTTCTATTTTTAGAATTTTGAAATTGTTATATGTCAGTATTTTCTTAGTCTATCTCCAGACATTCCTTATAGACCATCAGAGCCGTATAATTTTTTTCCAACTTGATTAAAAGATTTATCAACATAGTCATTGAGTATATCTTGTATCTTGTTGGTCAGGTTTTTGTTGCTGTGGCAAAATGCCTGAGGAAATGAATTTAAAGAAGGAAAGATTTATTTTGGTTCATGGTTTCAGAGGTTCCAGTCCATAGTCACTTAGCCCTGTCACTTTGGGCCTTTGGTGAGGGAAAGCATAATGGGCAATGCATGGTGGAACAGAGCTGCTCACCTCATGGCTGCCAGGAAGCTGAGGGTTGGGGGACCCTCTCCCACTGAGCCACTTCCTCCCACTAGGCCCCACCTCCTGAAGTTTACAGCACCTCCCTATAGTGCTACCAGCTGGGGACCAAGCCTTCAATATGTGAACCTTTTCAGGGACATCCCAGATCTAAACTGTAGCAGGTTGTTTGTATTTTATAAAAGGGCAGATTTTTCTTATTGCTGGGACGTGTCATTGACTTTTGCTGTCCTTGCCTCTGGAGAAGATGGATCAAACATTTTGGTTGTCTGACCTACTAGAGACTATGAAGTTTTTGGTCTGAAAGAACAAACACACTCCAAGAAAAAAATTTCAGAATTGTAGAGGAAAAGCAGTGGCTGCTTTTGTGCTACCTGTGCAGGGGGTAAAAGGGGCCCAACCCCCTTTTAGTAAGGGCCATTAGTGCGAGTTGAAGTGCAGCACATATTTTATCTCCCAGTCACCAGTGTGTTGATTCCTATTGCAGTTCTATTTTTTGTTGCTATTCTGTTGCTTCTTAAAATAAATCTAATGAAGATAGGAGTTGCCAGATTTAATTGCAAGCACTGTATGTATTCATGAACTTATATACTAAATAAGGAAAAGGTTTTCTCATTACAGCATTACTGACTCCTGAAATTAATGTGCTAGCTTGAACAATGTTCTGTAATGCTATTCAAAGAAATAAGAAAAGAGAAATGTGGGGGAACTGGAGACACCTAGGGTACAAATAACATCTAATTTGACCAAGAAAGTTGGGTCCTGGTTATTCAACACTTTGGGTGAATACATTGACTGAAACTGTTTGTTAAATATGCTTAATCTTTAATGGTTCAGAGGACATGCAAGTTGAGGAATTCTGATACATTATGCATCTGTATGAATCTCAATTTATGCAGATGTGCAGAAAAGTCAGACTATACTGTTATGGTTGAAAACTACTGGATAATGCAGAGCATGTGTTTAATCACTCACTGAATACCTCTGTCCGCAGAAGAATAATGATGCACTCCTCAAAACTGTCTAGAAACAAAGTTTACAAATCACTAAAATAATGTGCTAAAAATATGTTTAAGCGTGATGACTGACAAGCCTCCCAGAATACTTCATCTGGTAAATTTCCTAATCTATACGTGCACCTCTATTTTTATATGGGAGTGTATGTGTGTATTTTAACAAAGGATAAAATAAACTTTATAAGCCATATTTGGGAAGGCACTTGCTCCACTTGGAAAACTGTACTCACCTTCCTAATACTAAATTTACTTTTTAGGATCTGTTACAATGTCAGGTTTCAGCTGACCCCATGTACTTCCAATAAAACCTCTTTCATTTCTGAAACATGTAAACTGATACTGTGCAAGTGGTGAAGGTGAATTATGTATAATCTTTTCATTTTATTTGATGGTATTGTAGACCCAGCCTTCTGAAATTTGGCATAATTGAGTTGTGGCTAATGAGTACATATTAATGTGATTTGGGAGTTGTTTTTTTGGTTTGAGGTCATTTCAAGGAAAATGAAATGTTTCTTTCATTTTGGTTATTTATATTTTCCCCTCAAAAACATTGTACAGTTAGATAAAAATAGCACATTATCATGTAGCCAAATACCTCCATCTGAAGACATGAACTTTGCTCTTCGGAATCTCTGTGGGGTCATCCTTAGGCCACTTAGGAGATTATCTGTTAGTGGCCTCCAGAAGCCAGCATGTCCTTGATTCTGGCACACTCTGGTATTTTTGATGTAGAGTATCTTTGAACAGGCATTTCCCATCCTACACTGTTGATATTTCTTAGGATCTGGACTAACATCTTTTTAAAAAAAAATTTTTTTTAAGAGAGAGCAAGAGGGAGGGAGAGGGAGAGAGGGGGAAAAATCAATTTTTAAAAAATATTTTTCATCTGGCCTTTATTTCTCTGACACCTAGTTGTGTATATCATGCTGGAGCTTGAACCCAGGTCCTTGTGCATGCCAGGCAAGTAAGTGCTCTAATCACTGAAGAACTACTCCAGCCACTGGGCTAACATCTTTGAATATACAAAATTTTTAGAAGAAATCATTATTTTAATTAACCACTGTTGGGAAAGCCCCAAAGGACTGACTAAAAGGTAATCGTAATTATTTTTTTAGCTCTGGAAATTTTTTAACAGATGAATGAAATTATGCAGTATCCTATTGTACAGTGTCACTGTATAATAATAATAATTATACTGTGATAAAATTTTGAGATAATAAGTTTTGAAATTATTTAGTAAATAATTTTTAAATTTATAGTAAGTTCCCTGGGCACCCCAATGTTTAGCATTTCACCATATTTGCACCATTATCTAACCTCTGTGTCTTTCAATGAAATATTTGAGAGCAAGCTTTGGACATGCCCATCACCCCCTAATACTTTAGTATGTCTTTGCACAAATAGAATACATGTACATAATCGCAACGTGGAGTTCCAGGTCAGGAAGTCCACATCAATATGGCATAACCAGTCAGTCCAGAGACGTTACTTAGACTTCACCAAGTGTCTTAATGCTGCCTCTCTTTCCTTCTGGTCAGGAACCCATCCGAAAGTAGGTTTGAAGTTAGTGGTCACATCTCTTGATGTCCATCCAGCTTGGAACGTTTCCACAGTCCTTCCCTGTAATGCCCTTCAGTGTGAATAGCTCAGGCCTGAGGTCCCTTAGGATGGCCCTCAGCCGGTGATGAAGTTCATCCTCTGTTTCTGTGAGTGTCCTCCATGTTTCTCCTCCATAAATGCAGCCTTTTCCCCTTAGGCATTGCTAACTGCTATGAGGGGAGGTAAGCGGAGCTTACACCCGGGTGCTTCCCTTATCAAAACTCCACCCACAAGACTGCTCTAAGCCTGCAGCAGGCATTCCAGTGGTAGACGCCAAAAGACAGTTTTTATTTTCTGTCATTTCTGCAGCTGAAACCTGCTGTATAGCAGGGCTCTCCCTTCTCCCTCATTTACTTATTTTTTTTTCATGTATTATGTCTCAGATTCCTATTTTACTGATGGACTGTAGTCCATCGCTACCTTATTTTGATGCTCATGATGTCCCACATTTGGCAGTGAGATCCCCTGCAGGGTGGCTCTTACCCTCATCAGTTTCTGAACATTTCCTTCTTTTGTGGCATAATAAGTGGTTTGAGGCTCCTTTTGTACCTCCCTTGCCCCATCCCTGTAATAGGTGATTTCTCCAGGTAATCTTGGTTCTTTTCAGTGGAGAATGGCATTTAGGAGATCAAGTCTGAGAACTCTGTGTGCTGGTGTTTTACCTGGCTCTCTCAGAGGACAACTAGGAAATACACCACATGTATCTTTATGCACACGCCCCATAAATACATGCATTCACAGCAGTGCTATGAGTTCATACCTAGATTCCAATTTCAGTCTAATGCCTCAGGGTTCTCTTTAGCCTTCTCTTGTTCTCTAAATACCTGCTATAATAGTAATAAGCCTGGCTCTTGTTATCTGTGGCGTATATTCTTTTGTTTAAACATTTCCCTCATGTTGCCTGCCTATTCTGTCTTCTCTGCCTGCCATCTCCTTCCCCTCCAACGCCCATGCCCTGTGTTCTTGGCATTTAGCAGACAGCGGCCAATCTGCCTCCTTGCTGCTTCTCTCCCCCTCAGCCCGGGGATCTTGGTGCCAGTGAGCATGGCCCTGTGTGTGCCATCCTCATGTCCTTGGATGCTGCTGGCCATACAATACAGTACTGTTGTGGGTTGAGCTTGAAAATCATGTGGCATTTTTTATTGTAGTTTTTCTACTTTCAGTTTAAATCAAATATATATATATATATATATATATATATATATATATATAATTTTTTTTTTAAATGAATGCTTACTCTGTGTGGAGTCATCCTGGAGGGACAGCTACAGAAGTGAAGGAGGTAGACAGACTCCACCCATTTGGAACCATGCCTCGTGGGTGGAATTGCTGAACTAGTGAGCCTTTACAACAGGCGAAGGGTGTTGTGGAGGTACCTCCCTGGGACCTCTTGGGCCTGGTATCATCTTTGCGCTATAAGGCTTACCAGGTAGACCAGTTGGTGTTAGAGGTCTGGGTATATGCATGCATCCAGTCATAAGACTAGCTGAAGAAGAAACTCTGAGGGTTGCAGAATCCAAGTGTAAGACGAGCACTTTTTTTTTTTTTTAAAAGGGACAGTGAAAGAGACAGAATCAATTTTTATTTAGTTTTTTACATGGCTTTCATTGCTCTGAGACTTCATAGTGTGCGTGGTGCTGGGGTTTGAACTTGCGTGTTTGTGCATGCCAGGCAAGCGCTGTAACCACTGAACCACCGCTCCAGCCCCTGACTAGCACTTTTTAAATTTTTTTTCACATTTATTAGAAGTATATAGCGATATAGGATACAGATGAGGGGGAAGCATTGTCAAAACAGTAGCAATCAATGTGTATAAACTTTGTTATCCAGGGGTAATGCCAACGCATAGATAAACTACTATGGGTTTCACCTGTTGCAGTTTCCCCCAGAAGAACTCATGTGTTAAATGGGTATCTAGTGGAGGAATGACATCGGCTTCTGGGATGGTTCCCCCATCTTCCCAATCACCAGACTTTTAAAATGATTTCTCAAAGTCACCTTCTCTTGGTTGCATGGCGCTAGGTCATGTTTCTGTCTTGTGAAGCATTCATGTGCTTATGCCAATGGGCAAAGAGTGATTTCTGTGAAATGATTTATATAATGATAATTAGACATACGTGTCTGATAGCAGAAATGAGTCATAAAATAGCCCCTCTTACCCTTCAGAAAGTTAATGCAGTTTAATGAAACTTCACATTGTGTTATAAGACATGTGACTTATAAGATATTGGCATTTTAAGGATTTAAAAGTATTAAGTTCATGCAAACTCTTTTACTTGAAATTTTTGTTTTTGTTTTTTCCTGTACTGGGGATTGAACTCAGGGGTGCTGTACTGAGCTACATCCCCGGTCCTCTTTATTTTATTTTTAGGCAGTTTCTTGCAAAGTTGCCCACACTGGCCTTGAACTTGTGATCCTCTTGTCTCAGGCTCCCAAGTAGCTGAGATTACAGAGGAGCTGGGATTGCAGGTGTGTGCCACTGCACCCGGACTGTTTGCATTTTGAATATAATTGCTTAAAAATAGTTTAATGCTACATAAACTAACTAGCACAATATTTTCCAAACTATTAGAAGACTTTGCCTCAAAATTTAAAAACAAAGATTATCAAGGTCAGCTTTATGTAATTCTTTCTTGTAGCATTGACCAACTATCTAGGATAAACACATTCCTGCCTTGTATTAAAATGCATGTTTGAGGCTTAATACAGCCATTTTCTAGTCATTACACAGATCTTTAGGGGCCAAAGAGGCATGGAAACTTGAAGTAACTTTAGAAATTTTCTTTGTTTTATAGATAAAATGTACAGTAACTTGTACTAGGTTACAGAGTTTGAATTCAGTAGAACCAGAAACCTGGGCAGGAATTCAACTTTCTAGGCTCTGTGTCAGAAGTTACTCCAAAGGGCTCAGTGCTTCTGGGTTTAGTGGTGGTAGGTAGTTAGGATTGTCCTTATCACCGTTGTTATTATTTGATTATCCCAGCAATCACAACACTAGACTTTTGCAAAAGGTAAGCAATTCCGGCGGCTAATAATTACTTGGATTGTTTGTCTTTCTTTTCTTTCTTTCTTAAAGAGAGGGGCAGTGAGAGAGAGAGAAAGAAAGAGAGAGAATCAATTTTATTTAGTTTTTCATGTGGCTTTTGTTGCTCTGACACTTCATTGTGTACGTGGTGCTGGGGTTCAAACCCGCATCCTGGAGCATGCCAGGCAAGCACTGTAACCACTGAGCCACTGCTCCAGGCCTACCTGGATTATTTTAATAAAAGTGTGTGCAACATCTTCTCCTGTATGTCTAATTCAAAATTCTAAGTAGTAAATTCAGCATTATTGTGTATGATAAACAGAAATATTGAATTACCTTTAGTATTATGGCTGAAATTGTTCCGTTCTTGGAATCAGGATTTCTGGGATTACCCAAGGAGGAGAACAATAGTAGGGTCAGTTTGTAGAAATTCAAGTTGCAGTTTGTAAATACCTACTTGATAGTGAAGGCTAACCATAGCCTATAAAAATAAATTTAGCTAGTTGATTGTCCTTTTTTAGTCTTTTCAAAACAATGTTGAATTCTAATTATCTGTGGAGTGGGCTGGTAGATGCACCTGTGAGTCAAAAGAATATTTAAAAAAATTTTTTTGGAGGAGCAATTTGTGGAGTTGGGGTTTGTAGTATGAGAAGTAATGAGTTGCTGCATAGAAAAAAATTGCTTTGCAATTTGCAGACATTTAAATCATAAAGACACATGAATATATGTATAACATGTTTATATTTTAAAGCATGCTGTGCAGTTAAAATGTTTGGGAAAATACTTAAGCTTTAAAGTGTGCTAAAAATGTTGAAATGTAGTATGTGAGTCTGGTTAAACAGCAAATCTCAGAAGCATATGTGGAATTTGGATTTTGGGCCAGGGTTCAACTTGTGATTTAATAATAACTTTTTTAAAAATTTGAAATGATCTAAGCAAACTCTTTATTCACATGTACAACTCCGGCATATGATCGGTGCTTTGGTTTTCTGTCTGTGTTTGATTATCGATGAAAGTAATAGCACGCTTAGGTGATATTGTTCCAGCAGATGTGCACAATGTTCAGTAATCGTTCTCTGAGTGGAAAGGTCATTTGCAGACGTTTGTCCAGTGGCACTCCATTGAACTTTCTAAGAAGGCCATGTCTGCACATGAAATCCTCAAAGATGAGGACTAAAAAAACCTTATTATACCCTTCTTATAAAGTCACCTAAAAACTACCAGATTTGACATTTTTGACAGCTTTTTGAGTCTCTATAGAGATGAACTAAAGGTTCATCTACAGGTTCACCTAAAGGTGGTATTTTATATTCACTTTATAACATATTTCCACAGTATGAATTTTAAGAGGTGGAAACTCTGGTTCAGAATGGTGAAGTAACTCATCTGAGGGAAAAAGATCTGGAGTTTGGACTCAGAAATGTGTGATCTGATGTTTGTAACGAATCCAGGTTTCAAACTCTGTCTCATAATGCCTCGTACTGTGCCGGTCACTTATTGAAATCGAGTATAAGCCTATTTCCAGTTTCGTGGGCTCTCTGTGCAGGTATTCATTCTGTTTTTTGTTCTGTCACCTCCTAGTAGAAGAGGTAGGCTGCGGAACTGGTGTTCGTTCTGTCTCCTTTTTCATTTTACTGTGATTTTCACTGATAATTTAGAAGGCATTTTTTTTTCTTCTTCTAATAAGCAGTAACCATGTGTGTGAGGCAGGGATACAGGAAAAATGACATGGGTAGAGTTTTCTTGCCATAGGTATTACCTACTCAGTTTCCTAGGAAACAGGAACATGTTGATTTGAGAAAGTATAAAGGACATCTTAGGCCCTTGTTTCTGCCATTAAAATGATGTTTCTGAAGAGATTAAGTTGAATAATTGAATCCCGAATGACCACATTTTATTTAGAATACATCTTGCATAGTAGCTGATTCTGTGAAATTTGGATTGAGGTTTGTTATGACTGTAACCTTAGATGCTTGTCTTTAGTTTTCTGTTCTTAAGAAATAGGGGACTTTTCTTGCATCTGTGCATGATCTAGTTGATCACCCTGTGATTTTCTGAGCACTGTATTGAATGCTAGCAGAAGGGAACAAAAGAAGGCAAATGTAACTTAAGATAAAACTTTGAGTTTGATGAACTCTTCTTGTCCATTTTATGGAAAACTTTTGGACTTCTTTTTTTTTTTTTTTAAAGAGAGGAACAGTGAGAGAGAGAGAGAGAATCAATTTTATTGAGTTTTTTTTTCATGTGACTTTCATTGCTTCAACACTTGACTGTGTACGTGGTGCCTGAGCTTAAACTCACTTCCTCATGCATGCCAGGCAAGTGCCGCAACCACTGAGCTGCCGCAACCACTGAGCTACCGCTCTAGCCCACTTTTGGACTTGTTTGACCTTGGTACCTTTCAGTATCATCAATTCAGGTGGAAGCTTTCTAACCTTTGCAACTAAAAGGGGAAGAAGAAAACCTTTAGAAATAGCCTGTGAACCTTTGCTAGTAAATTACATGACAGAAAGGTACTGTTCACAATGTGTGTAAAAACTGAGCCTCTTTAGACCAGAACATATAGGTCATGAGATGATGGAAGAAGGGGACAGTTGGGTTGGGGAGACCTCTACCTTCCTTGGAGGATTCCATGAAGCAATAAGAGATATAGGGTATGTGTTCGTGTGTGAAACCGTGTATCCTTCACGTTTTCAGAATACTTTCCTGAAAGAACCCAGGACACCCAGGGCCATTCTGGAATCAGATATGAGGCTGGGGAGAGCTGACTGCCCACAGTAACCAGTGTTCAAAGTGGCAACCCAGGTCACCAAGAATAGTTTTAAGTTGTTTATATTCAGTACATTCTTTGAAACGAATTGCACATGTGTAATGCTATTTATAAACATCTCCCCTAAAAATTGCAATAAAAATATGGCACTAAAAATGTTCACTATAACAAAAATTTACACATCTCAGATGACTTACTCCTTGAGGATTTGTGAAAACTGAAGTTTCACTAAGTGTGATTTTTATTGTCATAAACCTGAAATTTCTAATCTGAAATTCTGCATGGGGTCTTAAATCATATGTCAAGAAAGACATGGATCTGAAAAAAAAGGAAATGAACAGATCTTTGTTCTACCTGGAGATTTGAAAAATGGAAACTTCTCGGTCTGGAGGATATATGATCAAAGTCCATAAAGTGCAGACGTTAGTTTATGAAATCTCAGAAATCCATATTACAATTGAGTTTTCCTATGAATTTTGGAAGACAATAAGTATAAAATATGTGAAATAGTACTGCATACACTAAGTAGAATATTTATATGAGGTATTTTATATGGAAAATATATAGCTTCAAAAATGTATTGCTAATGAAAATCAAAAGTTTATCTGGTTGTCGGAAAACATTTACTGAGAAGCTCCTGCGTACTAGTCATTGTGCTGCATTCTGGGGGTACCTGCCAGTCCGTTTCCCATAGAACACACTATTTGGTGATGGGTGGGAGACCTGTAAGCATGTACTTTTTAAAGCCAAGAACTATAGATTTAAAATACCTGCAGAACATAAGTTTTCAAGTTGTTGATATCAAAATCACTGCCCTTTGCTTTCTCAGCTGCCAAAGACTAAAGTATAGTTAATTTAGATGGCAGACCAAGATATTAAACTTTGTCTGTTATATGTGTGTGTGGGGTGTGGGGGGGATGTTCATGAACATGGTATACATATATCAAAGATGTATACAAAAATGTTTAAAATTACATAATCAAAACCACATAATCACAGTTATTTTGATCTAAATTCTTAAATACATGTTTGTGTAGATTAAATTAAAAATAATGTGTAGTTGTCATTTAGCTGTTTTTTAAGATGTTTTCTACTACTTTGCCTAAGTGAACTCTTAAATATTTGGGAAAAATAGCCCTCCCTTAAGGAAAAATGACTTTCAGATTGTTTAGTAACATGTTGAAATCAGATTAATTGATGGATGTTTAAACCAAAATAATACTCTTCATATTAGTTTTTATTTTTCTTTATTTCCTTGGAGAAATGGACCTGAGGCATAATGTTTTGATTATAATCATGTACTGATTATAGAGTCACTCACTCTCTCTCTCTCTGCACATACACACTCATTATGTACATATAATTCGTACTGTGCAAATTACATTTATATGTATAATTTTTAGAGCCAATTCTTAACTATTTTCTTTTTATCTATGATCATGTGTTTTGGAAAAATCCTAGAATCAAAATGTTAGCACTGGAATGTTCTTTAAAACCTAGTCTAATTTTTTCAAGTCATTCACAAATTATCATAACCACATTGTGGTTCCTTAGAATTTGTGAAGTTCTTTTTTCATTAAGCGGAACTTTAGCTTTGCCCATATCTATGTGAGCTTCATATTTAAATTCCCTTACTCTTTAGGGCCATGTTATTTTGAGCAGATGTATACTCATGTTGTTAAAATTATGGAACTGGAGCTCAGGTAAGATACTTGAGCTGGAGAATATTTGAGCATAAACTTTTGGGTGAAGCTTTGAGACATGATTCAATACACTAGAAAGTATAGTCCCCCATTCTTCAAAAATAGCCATTTCAACACTGTTGCCTCCAAGATTATGTTTCTGCTTCATTTGTCCACTGAAGTTTGTTCATTCTCTCCTGTGTTGATGGATATTTGGGTTGTTTCTATGTCTTGGCTATTGTGAACAATACTCCTGTGAACATGTATGAACAAGTTGTTTTGAACCCCTCTTTCTATTATTTTGAGTGTGTCCCTAGTAGTAGAATTGTTAGGTCATATGGCACTTCTTTTTATCCTTCTACAGAACAGTTGTACTGCCTTCCACAATGGAGCACCCTTTTCATTACCCTGGTGAGGTTTCTCCATATTCTTGACAGGGTTCCAATTTTTCCACTTACTTGTCAATACTCATTTTATTGTTACTCCTTTTTAATTATTAAAACATCCTCAACTTTATCTCATTGTGGTTTTCATTTGCATTTCAGTAATGACTAATCATCTTGATCATTTTTTCATGTGCTTGTTAGCTCTTTGTATATCTTCTTGGAAAAAAAGTCTGCTTGAACCCATTTTTTCATTAGACTTTTTGTTGCTGGGTATTAGACCTATATCAGATATGTGATCTGGAAACATTTTCTCTCACTTTGTAGGTTACCTTTTTATTTTCTTAATAGTATAGTACCTTTTGGACAGATTTTTTTTTTAATATTGAAAAAGTACCATTCATCTTATTTCTAAATACTTGATTTGGTTTAGAACAGTTTCAGGTTCACAGGAAAATTGACAGACTGAGATCTCTGTTATAGTCCCTGTCCCCATACATGTATAGTCTCTCCCATTATCAGCATCCCCCACCAGAGTGGTACATCTTATTATAGTTGATGACTTATATTAGCACATCATTATCACCCAAAGTAAATAGTTTACATTAGTGTTTGTTTCAGCCAACCTCTTTGCTGGTGTGACTAAAAGACGTGACAAGAACAATTTTATAGGAGGCAAAGTATATTTGGGGGCTTGTGGTTTCAGAGTTCTCTGTCTGTAGATAGCAGGCTCCATTCCTCAGGGCTTGAGTTGAGGCAGAACATCATGGTGGAAGATTGTGGTGTAGGAAAGTGTCAGGGCATTGCAATTAACAAGGAGAGAGAGAGAGACAGACAGACAGACACATATACTAAGCTGAGCTCACCAAATACATAACCCAAAGGCATGTCTCCAGTGACCCACCTCCTCCAGCTATAGTTACCACTCAGTTAATCCCTGTTAGGGGATTAATTCACTGATTGGGTTAACGCTTTCATAAGCCTATCACTTCAACTCTAAACCCTTTTGCGTTGTCTCACGTAAGAGCTTTTGGGGTAATACCTAATATCCAAACCATAACAGCATTCATTCTTGGTGGTGTGCTTTCTATGGATTTGGACAAATTTATATTGGTATGTGCCCACTGTTAGTATCATACAGAGTATTTTCACTACCTAAAAATCCTTGGTGATCTGTCTATTCATTTCTCCCTCCCTGTGAACCCTGGCAACCACTTATTGTTGTACATTTACAGTCATCTTTATCACAGCTTAGAAACCAAAATGTCCTTTTGTAAGTTAATGTATAAATAAATTACGTTTAGAAAATGAAGTATTAGAGGCAACAAAAAATAAAAGAGAGAAATGGCTGTGGGCTGTCATCATGACAGTACATGAAAGCAACTTGCTTTCATATTACTAAGGCCAAAAGCTGCTCTGAAAAGGCTCATGCCATACAGTTCCAGTGAGATGACATTCTGTGAAATAATGGCAACAGTAAAAATTAATTTATTATTGTTATTTTTTGTTACTTGATTTTCTGATGGCATATCTAGAAGTCATTGCCAAATCCAAGGTCATAAAGATTTGCTCCCTGTGTTTTCTTCCAGAAACTTGATTATTGTAGGTTTTAAATTTATTCTTTTCAACCATTTTGAGTTAATTTGTGTAAATGGTGTGAGTTAAGGGTTCAAAAGTTTTTTGTTTTTTTTTGCAAATGGATATGCATTTTTGCCAATACTATTTGTTAACACTATTGTTGGCTTGGAGTTATAGCTGGGGGTATATAGCTCAGCACCAAATCAACATTGATAGCAAAACCCCTCCTATTCTTTTCTTTTTTCATTAATGACATTGGTATTCTTTTTAAAAAGTCTGTTGACTTTTTAAAAAATCTGTTGACACATTGACTTCTTTCTAGACCCTTAATTTTATTCTTACATCTGGCCTTTGTTTCTCTGATGCTTCGCTGTGTATGTGGTGCTGGGGTTTAAACCCAGGTCCTCATGCATGTCAGGTAAGTGCTCAAACTGTGGAGTCCTTCTGTTGATATGTGTCTTTCTGCTAGTATGACAGTGTCTTTTTTATCAGTGCCTTGTTAAGTTTTAAAATTGGGACATATGAGCCATCCTACTTCTTTTCAAGATAGTTTTGGCTATTCTGTATCCCTTGCAATTCCATATGAATTTTGAAATCAGCTTTCCAGATTCATTTCTTTTTTGTGATGGAGTTGTTCAGGCTGGCCTAGAACACTTTTAAGTGATTATCCTGCCTCATCCTCCCTAATAACTGGGACTACAAGCATGCACCAACATCCCCAAATCAGCTTTCCAGTTTCTACAGAGAAGTCAGCAGGGATTCTGATTGGAATTGCATTGACTGTACAGATCAATTTAGGTAAATGTGGTCATTTTACATCATTAATCTTTCAATCCAAGAGAATGTCATAATTTTTCATTCATACAAATCTTAATTTCTTTGACATTGTTTTATGGTTTTTTGTAGGTTTTGTAGCTGTTCGTTTAAATTTATTCTTATTTTATTTTTGATATTATTGCAGATAGTTCTTTTCTTAATTTTATTATTGCATTTTTCATTGCAGGTATATAGAAGTACAATTGACCTTTATATACTGATTTTGTATCTGAAAAATTTGTTGAGCTCATTCTATTTTTTTTAAACTGTTTTAGAATTTTCATATATAGGATCATGTTATTTACAAGTAGTGTTCATTTTACTTTTTCCTTTCCAATCAAGTTATCTTTTATTTTGCCTTATTACTATGGCTAGAACCTCCCACGATGTTAGAGTTGTGGGAGCAGGCATCCTTGGTTTTCTTTCTGTTCCTAGAGGGAAAAGTTTACAGAGTCTTTTTGCCATTAAGTACGACGCTAGTTGTGAATTTTACATAGATGCTCATGTCATGTTGAGAAATTCCGTTCCGTTCCTATTACAGTGAGTGTTTTTATTAAGAAAGGAGGTTAGATTTTGTCAGTGATTTCACTATATCTATTGCTGTGATCATATGGTATTTAATTTTTTAGTCTCTTGTATTACATTAATTGATTTTTTTTTCAGATGTTAAACCAACCTTGCAAACCTAGGATGAATCCAGGTATGGTATGGTATACAGTTATTTTTTATATATTACTGCATGTGGTTTGTAGGTATTTAGAATTTTTGCCCGTATTCATAAGAAATACCTGTTTTTAATTTTATAGTAATGTCTGTGTCACCTACAATTCATTTTTAAATTCGTGGATACCTAGATATTTAGATTATCTGTGGAATTTTAAATTTATTGTAGATGACTTATGTAATATTTCTTCATGGCCTTATCAAAATATACACTTGTTAAATAAAATGATTTAGGCTTTAACAGTCACCATCATTACATTTTGAACGAATTTAATGTTTTTAGGTCTGGAAAGAGAACTTAGTAACGTCTATTTTTAAAACGGAATGGCAGAATTTATTGTTTTTGTGGAGCTGATTCCATCATCTCTCCACCCCAACTATTCCCACCCATGGCAAGGTGGTGGTGGAATTGTTCTCTGACTCTGACCCTCTTTGTATATGTGTAAGATTTAGTTTCACTGTCATTTGCCTGAAAAGCAGTGAATATCTTATAGTGTGAGTTAACTAAAATTAATTTTATGGAGGTTCAGCTTGGATTTGTATTTATGCTTTTACTCCTTTTGTTGATGTGAAATATGTAAAAATTGTACACATTTGTCCTGTTTGTGTTAGAGATTGTAGAATTATTTACTATAGTGGTTTCTTATTTCTCAAGAGCTTGGACATAATGAAGTGGCTTATAATACAGTCAAAAAATTTAAAGCCTACTGTGCCAAAAAGTCCCCATATACATACAATTGAAGTTGATTATCGTTAATCATGATTCCTTGAGAGTGAACATTGTAAGTGCTTTTCCATTCATGATCCTATCCAATCTTCATGAAGCCCTGTTTTTTTTTAAAGGCAGAGTTAATATTACTCATTTTCATTTGTCAGAAAAATAAGTTCAGGTGTTAAAAAGACCTGTTAAGTTTGCAGATCTGTATAGTAGCAGAGAAAGAATAGTAACTCAGATGTTCAGAATCCCAGCTCTGTGCTCTTTCTTGCAAATCAGATTGTACACATAAAAGTTCTACCTCATGACCATGTTCAGATTTCTGAATGGTCCTCCTCTCTTTTTGTCCTTTGCTAGAGTTTCATGATAGCAGCCAGCACTTTTACCCATGTAATAGTTTCTATGGTACATTAAATTCCTCCAAAGGAAGATGTTTGTCCTTAGTCTAATTTCTGAATGAAGTGTTTGTTGAGTGGCAAGAAATGCTTGATATTTGGGCCTGAATTCACTATCTTTCATGGAGCATTTTTTTTTTCTTAAACCAAATTCCTAATTCTTTGGGGCACCATGATTAGAGAGCAGGACTGTTTTTTTGCTCCTTCCTCTGTAGGATAGCAGTTCCCCTTCCAATCACTATTCTGAAATCTCTAGGAATAAGAGTACATTGGTAAAAACTGCCCTGGGTCGTGTCCCCCATTATGCTCCTCTGGCTAAGAAGGGACCTGAGTGCAGTAACTGGCATTTCCTTCCTTCTCTGCTCACTGCTTGTGCATCGATGGAGCACCTCCATAGCCGTGTTCCGGCTTGCTTTCCACAGTGCATTGAAAACACTGATTAATTACGTGTTAGTATCTTATACTGGACAGATACCCTCATTTGGTGCTGCAACTGAAGAACTTCCTATTTACTCTAGTTTAGAATTAAAAGAAAAGAGATTCCTGGGTTGAGGATCTTTTAAGTTACCTGATTGAAGTGGTATGGCTGGAAGCTGGCACAGTTATTTGAGAGTATAAACTCCTTGAGAGCAGGGGTGCATCTTGGTCCCTGTTCAGCTCTGCACTTGGCACTTACTTTGGCTCATAGCTGCAGTCCATTGTGTGTGTTGAATGGTGTTGAGTGCCTGCTCTGTACCTTGCCACGGACCCAGCTCTGCTTTGGTAAGATTGCTTATGCAAAAGTTTCTGGGCTTTACATAATCCTGGTGTATCTCAGCACCCAGAGGCCATCTGCTGTATTCATGGGTGAAATAGCCTCAAGACTTTTTGTTTTAAAATCTGCTGTCTAGTCTCTGACCTGTGTAACTTCCAGCAGAGGACCCGTGCCAATATTCAGTCACATGCCCTTGTGCTGGCCACTGAACTCCTAGTCCCATGTATTCGATGGTAGAATTCAAGTCCCAGAAACTCCTGGGCCAGGCTTTCTATCCCTCCTTCACAAGTTGAGTTGTCAGTATTAGCTCTGAATGAAATTATTCAAAAAGAACATCATAGTTCTTCATCATCCTCAGTGGTACATTAATAAAAAGTTCTAGATAGTATATGTTTTGGAAGACAAAAGAAAGTATGTAAGATTTAGCTTTTAAAACAAAAATGCTATCTGGTGATTGTCAGTACCACTCCAAGCCTAGAATAGTAGTGATTTCTTTAGCTAACAATTTCTTAAAACAAATCCGGTTTTTAAAACTTAAATCACCAGTTTATATTTACAGAAAATATTAAAAACAGTATATCATTCATAGTTTTGGGTATAATTGCATATAAAGACATAAAACAGGCTAAAAGTGAAGCTTACTTTAAAATCCACTGCAGTTTTTCCTCATTGAAGATATTCATCTGCTTAAATTAGGGGTGTATCTAGGTATTAATATCTGTATTCCAGTATAAAGATTTGCTTTTTGGAAGCTGCATGATACTATAGATTTCTTCGTGTTTGTTCCACTGACAGTATATGCCAAAATTATCTGAAGTGTGTGTTAAAATGCAGTATCCTGAGCCTCACCCCATATGACTAAGTCCACATCTTTGAAGGCTACACGTGGTCAAGTTCTCATTCCTCATCGATTGTGATGAACTTTACTGTTAGAAGCCCACTGGCTGATAGATCACAGCTCAGGATCAGCGTTGGGAAGATCTGGGTGGAGTCCTGGTTCTTGATAAGAAAGAACATTCTTCACCTCTAAATTATATATTTGTGTCTGGAAATGGGGAGGAGGTGGGAGAATGCAGTGAATTCTGTATGCAGTAGTATAGTGTGTGGTATACAGCAAGTGCTCAATGACCTACCGTTGGTGGCGGGGGAATTGTAGTGGTACTTTGGGTGCAATGCTAGTTATAGCCTTCCATACACTTAAGCTTTGGCATGGTCATGGGTTGGAGCTGGGGAAGAACTTCTGACTATTTGTTTTATATTCAGTCCTTCACATAATTTTACGTGACCCTTGGGGCAAGTCACAGGTACCTTCCTTGTTCATATGTTCATGAAAGCACATCATACATCCAGAAGGCTTTGATAAAAATGCTTTAAAGGAGCTAGCAGTTGTCATATTGAAACTGGAGTTTGAGACCAAGCGTAATTGTCCGCTTCTGCTGGCAGGTGGCTGCAGGCATCTGCAGCCAGGAAAGCCCATTTTAGTATTGACATCTAATCACATCAAGGGGTGCCTGTTGGTGTCAGCCCTGAGGGTTGAGGGTCGCAGCTGGCAAAGCCAGATTCTTTTCCACTATCATTGAGTGGTGTGTTGCAGCTCTGAATGGCTGACCCTGGCAGTTCACCAGGAATTTCTTTCTGGGTTCTTATCTTGCAAGTTTGAAAGATGAAATTCACAGTCAACAATGGAAGGCACAAGTGAAGGGAGTAGAACTTACTTAAGTGAAAAAAAGAGATGGAACCTCTTATAAGGTGAGAGGGGACCTGATGGCAGGTTGCCACTTAGATGTACTAGTCTAGGGGCTTATATACCTAGTGTATAGGGGCATTGGTAATATCTACACTGGTGAGGTCTTGGAAGAGTGCCAACGCTGCTGGTCAAAATCTATGCTAAAGAGGTATTGGAATAGTACCAAGGCTATTGCTTTGGTCTGTGACCTTCCGATTGACTGTGCTATTTTAGCCCCCAAGTTTGAACTTTCCAGTAACCTCCATTCAGGTCCATCCCTACTTCTGTTGCCTCTCCACTGCCACTCAAAGGCAGGAAAGTTTCTGATTATTTTCATGGCGTGGTCTTTATATTTGGAAAAAAACCTCAATGGGGGCCTATTACCTATCTGTCTTACTCATTATTGTTCTCTGATCATGTAGGTTTGATTATAGGTACTTTTCTCAAGTATATTTTTCTCCTTAGGTGTTTGTTTCCTTTCATTTGACTTCTGACTCCATTCTTCACTTTGTCTTGGTCATTTAACTGGTCATGATATATAGCTATAGTATATTATTTGGGTCCAGTGTTGATATAAATAGCATACCTTGTAACATTTCTCCTTTAAACAACAACAACAAAACTTCCCACAAACAATAATGAAAACACTTTTTCCTTTCTAAACTGAGCTAAGTCCTTGGTCCTTTTTATATTTTATTTTGAGATAGTGTCTGAGTTGCCCATACTCTCCTTGAACTGTGATCCTCCTGCCTTAGTCTCCCCAGTCTCTGTGATTATAGGTGTGTGCCACCACGCCTGGCTTTTGTATGCCCTTTGATGAATGTTTTTATCAGCACACTAACTCTCTAGTGAGGGGGAGAAAAAAGTTCCCAGCCCGTTTCTTTGGCTTCTTTTTGTTGGTGGCTCAGAGTGCTATTGCTTGATGGAGTAGATAAAATTCTCCTAATGTTTCCTACTCACTCTAAATTTGGAATACACCTTTAGTATTCTATTTGACTTTATTGTTTCCTAAACCGTTTATTTAAATACAGTCCTAAAGTTTACACAGAACACTGTTCGTGTGTCTAAGAATAATACAAGTGTATGGGACCAGGGGATTAGACTTCATTACCATTTTTATAACCATGCAAAACCCAGCATTCTTTCAAGGTATTCAGTAAATTCTAGGGACTACTAAATTTTGCTACTACCTTGGTCAATGTATATCAGTTCCTTCCAGTCATGTGTAGGTGGAGTGGTGGGAAGATCTTGAGTTTTAAAATTTAAATTTAATGGGGCTTCCTGAAACCCTGATGTCAGGGACATCAGTCAAGGGGAAATCTGTTGCCTGTCACTGAACAGAAGGAATGACCCAATGCCTGGCCTGTCGCATCTGTAACCAAGTAAGGAGCTTTAGGTTTTTCTTACACTGAGACTTCTATGAAGTTGACAAAGTTTGTAACTGTTTTATAGGGAGTGGTTGCTTCAGTGTCTTTATTTGTATTTTATGTTTCATTGGAAAATCTATATTTGCTTCATTATTCCAGATATATATTCTCTCTATATATATAACAATATTCATTTTTCTAGCTAAATATTCTATATATATTCTAGATATATATGTATTCTATATATATGTATATATATGGGGTTGTGAGATGTATAATATCAAAGTCACTGAGTTGAATCTGAATTTTTTTAATAGTGAATTTTACATTCTTGTTCTATAACATTAAAATAGATGATTTTGCTCTGTGAATTATTCTTGTGCATATATTTGACTTTCCCCTCTCTAAAATCTGCATTTGCAACTCCCTACCTCTAATGATTCCATCTCTCAAAGTTTCATGCCTAGTTCATATGCCACCTGCTCCAAGCCGCTATCTTTTTTCCAAGAGTCAAAACAAGTGAATTCTTTTTCTGCATTTTAACTTGTATGTTTTGAGACTTTTTCCCTAGATTTCTATTTCACAGCTATTTCATTATTTTAAGAGACAGATCTAGTCAAGTCTATAAAATTACTGTTATTCAAATATTTTTGAGCAACAAAACATGGCAGTTTTTTGGTTTTTTTTTTTTTTGAGACAGAAAGACAGATTTTATACGGCTTTCATTGCTTCAACACTTTGTTGTGTATGTGGTGCTGGGTTTGAGCCTGTGTCCTCACGCATACCAGGCAAGCACTGTAACTGCTGAGCCATTGCTCCAGCCCCCATGGCAGGTTTTTATAGTTGATCCTAATACACAGCATAACACTAACAGCATAAACTTTTGAAGATAAGCTGTGTTTTGACTTATTTTAAAACACATTATACTTGTATTTTTGTCTCTTTTCGTAAAAAAAAGAAGAGTTTTGTAGATGAGAATGTGTTCAATGAATACCTGTTGAAATAAATTCCGTTGGATTTGTCTGAATTACCATTACTCTTAATAAAACAATGATCTGGAAGGAAAGCATGGTCTGTGTGCCACACCTTTCTAAAACCAGGATATCTGAGTCAATTGTGCACTTGTGTACTTTGCCCAACCCATTTCGGTATCATTGTTAGATAACAAAGTTAAACTTCTTGTCTTTAAGTCTCTGGTCCTTACGTTTTAGTTTTATATACTGGGTTACCTTTGTTGTTGAAGATGTTCTCTTTAGTTTGCGTGTACTTGTCTTATTTTGCTTTAGTTAGTGAAAAAGCATCAATTCCTTTATTTTTGTTTTTCCAACTCTCATTTTTTTTTTTTAACCAACCTATCTCTTGCGTGAAGGTCTCTCGGTGTGTTCCTACCCCTGCACCCCGGGAAAATGCTCCCTGGCTCTGTTTGTTTAACCATGGAAAAATAATCCTTTCCTTCTTTTGAAGTTCTATTCTGTGCTGGCTAAAGGTCCAGTTAAATCACAAGAGATAAAAGTTACCCTGACAATCTTGGATGTTCTCTGCCCTTTTGCCAGAAATAGCAAACCAGATACTCGTCTTGGACAAAAATATGTACTTGTTCATCTTCACTGAAACATCTTGTATCTGGTCATTCTTAGAGAAGCAGAATTCAGCTCACAGTATGGGGCATGCAGGGTGGAAGGCGAGCTGTCTGTGGGGTTGGAAAGGCAGGAGTTTGAGGGGGCACAGAGTGTGGTCCTGAGTGAATGGGGAGAAGTCTGCTTTTTGTGTATTGACAGGCCCTTTAATATTATATATGCTCTTTCTTACTTTTTTTTTTTTTTTAAGAGAGAGGGGCAGTGAGAGAGAGAGAAAGGGAAAGAGAAAAACAGTTTATTTAGTGTTTCATGTGCCTTTCATTGCTCTGACACTTAGTTGTGCACGTGGTGCTAGGGTTCGAACTCGCATACTTGTGCATTTCTGGGCAAGCACTGAGCCACTGCTCCAGCTCTTTCTTAGATACTTTTAATATAGTGTAAATTCCTCAAAGTATATTTTTTAGCTCATACTTTTTTCCTAACCAGAAGAACCTGAAGAGAAAAGAGTATTTTCATATTAGTAAGAAAGCTCAATCTGAGAACATTAAAATATTTTATAGCATCATATGTAACAATCTTTTTATGTAAATTTCTTTTGTTCTTGAGTCAGCAATTTTGCATCATAATTTTTCACATTAGGTAAAATTTCTTTGTTTTTTTTATGTTAGGTCTTTTATAAGCTTTTGTGTATGTATGGACTTTTTTCATTTTTAGGCCACTTATTTGAAGGGCCTTAAACGTGTGACATTAATTATTATAGTTGCAGCTGGTCATTTTAATAATTAAGTCAGGTGACTTATTTTCTGACATTCTCTGGCAGGAGTGGAGTAGGGGAACAGGTTATTGTGAATCTGTGGAATCTGTGCATGTTTGTATATATACAGGCATGAAAAGCCTCCTTTTTTGTTGTTTTAATGAATAATTCAGCAAAACAGATTATATTGAGCTTGGATTGTGAACTCAGGAGTAGCAATCGGTGTTTGCCTAGTGCCTCTGGTGGATTGCACATGGCATATCCATGGTTAGTTGCTTTTTGGTTGGATGTGATGAGCTTAAAAAAACATAGGAAAAATAAAATATTATTAAGCCATGGTCCTGAGGTAAATCAGAAGTGGAGACAAAGATCAGCGTATACAACAGAAGATTAGTACTGGAATCTGTAGTACTTAAGGTTATTTTGTGTGTGTGTGTGTGTGTGTGTAATATCTTTTTATAATTTATTTTTTATTAGTGCATTATAGTTTTACATAATGTTGGGATTAGCTGTCACATATTCCTATATGCACACAATTCAGCAATACCATCTGTTCAATATTCCCCCCCACATCCCTCTACCTCCCTCCTCCCATCCCCTGATCCCTTGCCTTTCTTCTGGGTCCTATATTGTTCCTAAAATACCCAAATACAGTGACATACTTCTTATACCTATGAAGGATGCTTTTTATATATACGGCTATAGTATATACAGTGACATTTACAACTGCTTGGAATGGACCTTGCTTTACCAGTTCTAGAAACAGTTTACTGTTTCTAAACCAGAGCGTGATGCTGACACTGCTGCTGTCGGTGGGCCTGGGCTTCACCCATCCTGTCCCTCAGCAATGGCAACGGGAACATCAGAGAGAGATTTTAAGGGGTTTTATTTGTCTTTCCTTTCTTCACTAGCAATATTACAATCTGTTCCTCTTTTTAGTGGGATTTTAAAACATGATTAATTTCCATTATGGGGAATACTTTACATATACCTATAAACATTTATTATAAGCAGTGAAGCATTGAACGTATCTGTCATTGTGTTTGGGTTGCTTCCAGTTTGGAGAGTGATGTAATGAATCTATAGGTCTGTACTGGTTCTAGATCCATCAGCTGGGAACTTTTACAAATATGTTATTTTACCCAATGTCTAGAAATTCTGAGTCAGCAAGATTGGGATGGGGCTTAGAAAATCTTTATCTCGTACCTCTCTTTCTGCTTTAATGATTTTTATGCATCAGTTCTGGTTCATTAGTATTAAGTCATTCTCAATGCTGTGCAGTAGACCTCCCAAGACCATGCATCTTGTAAAACTGAAACTCTCTATCCACCAACATCCTCCAGTCCAGGGTAACTACTATTTGACTTTGTTCTGTGAATTTGACTACCATAGATACTCCTGCATTTGCAGTTTTGTAATTGGCTCATGTCACTTAGCATATTCAAGATTCATCCATGTTGTGGAATGTGACAGGATTTCCTTCCTTGTTAAAGCCGTATAATATTCTGTACTGTGTTTATTGTTCACTCATACTTTTATGGACATTGGGGTTGCTTCCATTTCTTATCTATTGTGCCTAATGCTTCTGTGAAACAGGCATGCAAATATCTCTTCCAGACCTTTTTTCAGTTCTTTTATATATGCACCACATAAGTGGGATTCTGCATCCTATGGTAGTTCTATCTTCAGTATTTTGAGGAACCCCTATACTATTTTTTTTTTTAGATTTGCACTCCTTTATAATCCTACCAACAGTGCACAAGCGCACACTTTTTCACGTCTTCACCAAACCTTGGTGCTTTCTGTATTTGGATAGTAGCCATCCTAATCTGTATCAGCTGTCAGAAAATAGTTTGCTGGTGATTCTGAAGGTAGGCTAGGTGTGGGAATCACTGTCGCAGCCAAACTTTTTGTTCAGATGCTGTAATGGAGCCAGGTTCAGGAATCAGTCAGAGAATATAGAGCTTTCTCTCTAGTCCATGGAAAGAGAACTCAGTGTTTCTGCAGAGTTTGAAGTTTCCAAGGAAAACCTGATGCATTGGGTGGGTTAAATTTTTTACAGTTTTGTGCTTCTTCTTCGCACATTTATTCCTGTGGAAGTTATTATCATTTTTTTGTTATTGGTTCAGCATCATCTTACATAATGAAGGGATTTGTTGGTTCATATTCATACATGCATATGTATTAACAGAGTTGATGAAACCGGATCTTGTCCAGGATCTCCCCTTCTTCCCCTACTCCCCGACCTTGTGACTCCTCTGTAGTACCCCAAATTATAGATATAAATGACCATAAACATGTAATTCAACACTGAGATTACTCGATGCATACATCAGCCTGAGCGCATTTGGGTTCTCATGGGAGTCAGCTGTATAGTATTTTTTTTTTTTTTTAAGAGAGAGGGACAGTGAGAGAGAGAAAGAGAGAAACAACTTTATTTAGTTTTTCACATGGCCTTAGTTGCTCCAACACTTAGTTGTGTATGTGGTGCTGGGGTTTGAACCCGGGTCCTCGTGCTTGCCAGGCAAGCACCGAAACCGCTGAGCCACCGCTCCAGCCCCAGCTGTATAGTATGGAACACCCCCTTTTCCCTTCCTTTCTCTGCCCACCCTTTCATAGTTGTAGCACTCACAGTGTATGTGTTACTTCAGATTTGGTGCATCTATTAGATAAACTCGAGTAACTTTCACCCTGTCTTAGGTTTTAGTCTAGCTTGCCTGTGAAAATTATTTTTGTGATGAAACACACACAATGTGAGTTTACTGTCCTCACCATTTTTAAGTGGCATTAAGCACTTCCGCAACGTAGTGCTACCACCAGCCACCATCCATCTCCAAAACTCTTCATCTTGTAAAACTGAAACCCTGTATTGGTTCACATCAACTCCTCATTCCCTCCAGCCCTGGTAATCACCATTCTACAGTGTCCACAGATTTGACCACTGGGGGTCCTTGTACAAGTGAAATCATATAGTAGTATTTTGTGGCTGGCTTATTCCACATTGTAAAAAAGTTTCAAAGCATCCTGTGCAACATTTGAAAATGTTTCTTTGATGAACATTTCTGAGTGGCTACCGCAGGGATAGGGTGCCATGTACCTGAAATCTAGGGGCCACATTCTCTCTCCTGCTCCCTCTGCCACACGTCAACATCTCTGAAAGCAATTCAGCGTTGAATAATAGTTTAATAGACAAGGTTTTTGTTTCTTATTTACATATAAAATAATGGCATGTTTTATAATCTATGGGAATTTGTTTCCAGTGAAGGTAGAGTAGGTGATTTCTGTGAAGAAAAATGATGATTTAGAAACATTCATTTAGGGATACCCTTACAATTTACAGACTGTAAATGTTTTAATTTAACTCAGGAACAGAGAAGCTGTTTGGTTTCATTAATCAGTACATTCGAATCATTACTCTGTATGATTATGCTTCATTTATTTTGTGTCAGAATGTTTTCCACACAATAATAGAGAATAAAAGTACATCATTAATTACAGTTGAGCAGCTCACACATATCTGGGTATATATATTTCAAAATTGTCACGCAGTGAGGGAAATTTCATATAACAAATAATTAATCCTTACAAAATAGTTGAAGATTTAATTAAATTACAGTATTAAATTCATGGTCATTTATAATCATGCCTTATAACAATTTTAAGTAATGCTTAAAAGAGTTTGGGGAAACATTTCCCTAAGCTTGTGTCTTCTCTATCTAGATGGAAAACATTTGTAATAATCTGGTTTCTAATCTTTTGGAGTAATAGTTACAGTGCTTTGGAGAAAAGTGCAGCTTTTTTGAAATGTAATCAATTAATTTGCAGAACTGAACTATGATGGGATTTGTGACAGTGGAGACTGATACTTAAAAAGTTAGAGTTATATGAATGAAATTTATTTGCTCCTTTACTGTAAAAATGTTTCTGTCCTGAAAAGAAACACTGTGAAAATCTGTTCTTGTAGGTTTCATAATTGTTACGCTTGTGAGGAACTGTTCCTTGTAGCCTTTTTCCTTTACGCTTGTTGGCTGGGATTCCTGTCAAAAACCACAAAACAAGCAAACAAAACCCACATTCAGTTGTTGCAATAATTATAAAAACACACTTGTGTTCTTCCTTGGTATAAAAGGCACATGAAAGAAGCCAGGACCCTCAGATATTTTGGAGTTTGATGACTTCTAAAAGAGAAACAGGTCTCTGTCTCATAGAAGAGAATATACATAAAGAAATTTTAAGGATTTCAATGCTGCAAGGAAAAGTGAGTGGAGAACAGAGTTTGGGAGATTCTTGGAGAAGGTAGTGACTGAGAACTTGTCCCCTCTCTTTTAGTAACAAAGCTAAAGTAATTTCAACCCTACGTTTTAAACTATCAAATGATTTTTCAGAGGTTTTTGTATACATTGATTGCTCCAGCTTATTCCGACAGGGAATCTGTGATTTATAACTTTTATAGCCATTTTGAGTAATTTGTCCAAGGATATTGATCTCATAAATGATGGTGTCAGAAGTAGGATTTGGATCTTCTAGCTCTTAGGCTCATTTCATTTACAGAACATTATACTTATTGATTTACCGAATCACATTCAATCCTCTGTCCTACAATTATTATACCATTAACTAAGGAATTTAAAAAATTATAAATAAAAATTAAAAAATTTAACTAAGAAATTTTTTGTTAATTTTTATAGTTCAAATTTTTTTTGCTACAGGCTGTGATATTTAAAAGCCATCTAATTTCTTAATCTCTCAGTACAGAATATACTTTTGATTTAGAGGAATAGAAAAAGGAAAATGAGATTTAACATTTACAATGATTTGTATTAATTTTCTCTGGAATACTGATAGTTCTTATATGATGGTGTGGTTTGAATAGGTCCTCTCTAAAATTCAGGTGTTGGGTCCTTTCAAGGGTGATTAGTGCGTGAGGACTCCTCTCCACTTGGATGGGTTTAAGGCCGATATGAGAGATGTCAGGTGTGTTCCGCTCACTTGCCCTCTCACCTTCCATCATGTGAAGGCACAGTGGCCCTCCCCTCTGGAGGATGCAGTCTCAGGGTACCGACTCGGAATCAGAGAGCAGCTGTCTTCAGACAAGCAAACTTACTGGTACCTTGAACTTGGACTTCTTGGCCTCTAGAATTGTAAGGAATTAAACTTCTTTATAAATTTCCCAGTCTCAGCAATATGCTTATAGCAGCACAAACAGACTTAGACATACAGTTATATATATATATATATATAGTTAGGAAAATAAATCTGCTTCCAAAAATTTTATCTATGAAAAAAGTAACAACTGTGTTGAGGTATAATTCACACCTCATGTAGTACACCATTTTAAGCATACAATTCAACTGTTTTTAGTATATTCACAGAGTTCTGTAACCATCACCACTATTTTGGAATATAAGAAAACCTACTTTTAAAAGTAGTGGTATTCAGGGACACCTGGCTTTGTTTTATGTTTTGGGCTTTAGAGAATAAAGTTGCTTTTTAAAAAAGTAAAGATACTTATAATAAAATGAGCCATCTTTAAATTAGCATCAGAATTTTGTGTATGAAAGGTTTTCATTGTATGGTAATTATTTCTCAGCCATTTAGAGACAGTTTCTACAAGGTGCTGGAGTAGGAAGCTTTACGGCCAATATAAGAGTTTATGTATGTGTATGTGAGGGCTTCTGTTCTTGTTCTATCAGTGTGTTTCTCCACCCTGTTTTTGTGAGATTTTATTCAAAGAGGAGCAGTGGATGGCGTATGTTTAAACACATGAGTTTCATATACTATGCCAGGAAGGATAAGCATATATATAAATGTAGGTTAGATTTCCGTTTCATCTTATCAAACTCACAATAGCTCAGAAAATATTACATAAGGTTTTCCTTACAACTAGTATTTACTAAGCTGTGATTCTCAGTGGTTGACGCAGGTTAGAAGCTCATGATTATCTTAAAATACTCCCCAGAGATTGTAATTTAATTGATGGTTTCATCCCTCGTGGGACTCTCATGCCAATAGTTGGCAAGTTTCAGTTTCCTGCGTGATTCTAACCTGTGGCAGGATTGAGAACCATTCTTTTAGATCACTGTTAAAATTTTCGTAGCAGAGACCTGCAGCTTAATTTTTCAGAAACTAGCTGACCCCTTATTATTCTGTCTGACCCTTCAACAAAAGGGACTGATTAAATCCCTTTTAAGCTCGACCAGAAAATGGGGGGCTTGATTGAATCATGGGCAGCACCTCTGAGACTCATTTGCCATGCTGTTCATCTTTGCATCCTCAGTATTTCAGCAAATTCCTGTCTTTCCTTCCCTTTATTCTTGTTCTCTTCTTTCCTTCCTTCAGCGTTCATTGAATGCCTGCTATCTGTTCCAGCATTGCTTTATACCCTGAGGATATAAATACAGTTTGGAGTCCTTCTTACATTTGGGTTGGCAAAGATGCTCAATAAATATTTGTTGAATTGAATGGAACTGCAGCTGAGCCCTCTTGGCATAGATCCTTTGTAGAAATGATGCCTTTCTGATATCCAGGAACATTCCAAGCATTGTGTCCTGCTTCCTCACTTGTCTTTCTCTTTCCCATTTTGTTTTCAGGGACATGGCAGCTTTGCCTGGATTTAAGCCATCAGGATGATTTGCCTAAGACTAGGAACTTTGATCTTAACTTTTTTCGTGAATCACAAACCCATGTGGGACCCATCAGCTACAGAGTTTTAGGTAGGATGGGAGTCAAGCTAGAGGACAGAGAAAGGGGCGCCTCTCACTAGTGGGTTTTAAATCCAAGAAGGCTGTCCCCGAAGAACTCCTATAGCTAACTTGCAGGTATTAGAATCCAACCTTCTGTATGGCCCTAGCAGTTTCTCTTGTATAGGAGCAGATGGGGAGGCAGCATGTCTTTCTTGTCCCTGTCCCATTTCAACAGTTCTTCCTGGGTTTATTCATCTTTCCTGTGCTTCCCTATGTTTCTTAAATGTTTTAGTTGACTTATGGAGGGGGGAAAAAGTGCTTCAAAATAGCAAATTGTGCTTGTGTGCACACATTTGAGTGAAAACGGTAGCACAAGGGGTGACTTTTTTGCTTTGCTTTTTAATTAGTGGTTCTTTCCCATGGTTATTTCTGGATTTTCCAGGCTCTGAACATATAGAAAATATGTGAGTAAGAATAAACAGGCCTGTGTTGCTGAGTTATATATACTCTTGTGGTGCTTCTGGTGGAAAGGAAGTGGGGGGGAGAAAGAAAGATTGCAAGGCTTATACCAGGCATTCCTTCTGTTGGATTCCTCGGAGCTACTGCGGGCTTGATTAAACTTGTATGTGACAGTGAATACTGCTAGCTGGAAACATGGCGTGTCCCATGTTTTTGGGAAAATGTTTTCAGAAGTAAATTTTGCTTGTACGTTGCACATCACATAAGTGGAACTGCATTTCCTTCTCTGTTCTTACGTTTTTTTAATTTGGGCCATTTGACTTGGTTATTCTATTTTGCAAATAATTTATTCTGCGGACACGCCTGTATTGGTGTGTGGTGCTTTATAGAAGATTGTGTTTGTTTGGTAATCCTTTATGTGTATCAGAGGGGCTGCTATGTGGGACCACCAGAAGACAGCTTCCTCATGTCCCTGTTGTTAAGCCAGCAGCAGGCACAACTGAATTCAAAGGAGCAGCATAACTTTGGACTGTTTTCTCTAAAAACAATCCTGGACAAAGCATTTCCTTAAGCACTGCTGAGCAGGATTTGGAACTTCCTATGCCTCAAAAAAGCCTTACAGAGATTTACGGAAGTGCAAAGGTCAGCATTACTGAATGATTTCTCTCTCCCCCCAGTCCAGGCAAACTGAATTAAAAAAAAAATTTTTTTTGTATTTAAAACAAACAAACAAGCAAAAATCCCAAACAAGAAACAGCTAAGTAGATGGTCATATGAGCTACTTTGAGACAATCTTCAATAATGTCAGAGGATTAAAGTAACACAAATACTGGCTAATTGAAGCACAGAGTCAGAAATCGTAGTTTACGTTGTAGAGATTATGTGCTATTTCTAATATGTCATTTAGTTTCTTGGAGATAGTTAAAGGAGTAATCTTTTATATATGAAATATATGTATCAATTTGTGTTAAGTCTGTACAGATCTTAGTAAAGATTTATGGGCTGGCAAAAATTCATCTAAAAGGTACAAAAGACGTGTGGTGATATGAAAACAATTAAGTGATAAAGTGGGATATAATTTGGGGAGAAAGCAAGCGGTACAGATTTGCTTTCATCAGTTTTATTTCCAGGTAAATTTTTATTTCTAGTTAAACTATTTTTCATGGAACTCAGGGTTCTGAAGGAGGTATGACAGGAACGCTGCATTCTATAATCAGTGATCTAAGTTTCTGTGGTAGATTGACCAGTTGTTCCAGGGCCAAGGAAATTTTAGAAATTGCCACTTATTAAGATTACATTGGGGGATGGAGAGGTTGCTCAGCGGTTATGGTGCATGCCTGGCTTGTGCAAGGACCTGGGTTCAAACCTCAGTACCACATGTACAACGAAGTGGAGGAAAAACAAAACCGCATCAGATGAAAAAAATAAAAAGATTAACTCTGTCCTTCTGTCTCTTATGGAGGGGGAATGAAGATCACATCATGTTCCACATTCTTCTGCTGATACACAAAGAATTGTTCTTTCTCACCCATCGTCATCCGTCTAAATAAAAGTCACTATATACTACAGGCTGTCTTGGCCACTCATGGAGTCTTGTCCCTTGTAGCACTGTGATGGAGTTGTCCCTTTAACCTAGTCCACACCTAATCTTAACTTCTTAAAACTCCTCTGCTGAATTCATCTTAGTTTGCCATCCATTTTTTAAAAACTTTATGAAATTTGAAAAATTCAGTCTTACGGATTCAGGACTTATTCTATGTAGATTTTTCCTTCCTTCATTTTCAGTACTGGTGATTGAAACCAGGAAGCGTGGTAGACTCCCAGAGCCTCTGAAGGTCCCCTGCCTTGTCCACGCTCATTCCTTCTGCCTGAACAGGGCCCTTTTCGCTCATAGAGTTGTCCCTAAGGAAATGGATCTCTGTAAATGGGGACTTCCGTTCGGGCCTCCTCCTTGACCAGGCTGCAGGTCTGTCACTGCCTGGTGCAGTCCCGCCTCCTTCCCCACTGGAGGGTGAGTTCTTCTGGACTGAGACTGTTGCTGGCCCTGGTCGACTTGATCTGCTTCCTTGCTGACTTTTCTGAGGGGACAGTCCTTGCCACGTCTCCTTGTTCCTCTGAGGGGACAGTCCTTGCCACGTCTCCTTGTTCCTCTGAGGGGACAGTCCTTGCCACGTCTCCTTGTTCCTCTGAGGGGACAGTCCTTGCCACGTCTCCTTGTTCCTCATTCCAATTTTACTCTCCTCTGATTCTCTCCCTTCAGATGAAAATCTCTAAAGTAATATTTAGAAAAGAAAAAAAAAGCCTTCCTTTACTTTGTTTCATTCTCTAGGAAAAATCTTTATTATTGCATTTTGAAAATGATGTGTCTTCGAAGACTCGCGTTGAATGCCCACGCCAGCACAGCAGTGTTCAGGATGGGCATTTTGGGAAGTGATTGGATCATGAGGGATCTGACCTTGGCGGTGTGCCCTTGGGGATTGCATCTTGTCCTAGGCCTTTTTCCTCTCTGTCTGCTCTGGCTGCCAGGAGCTGAGCAGCTCTCCTCCACCAGAGTGCCTCTCCCATGATGTTCTGTCTCACCACAAGCCCAGGAGCATTTTCCTCCTTTAAGATATATATTTTTAGATCAGGTATTTTGTTACAGTGACAAAAATTTGATTAACAGAACCCTTATTCTCTTTTGCCTCTCAATTGAAAGAGAACTTTTTTTTGGCGGGGGAGCGTGAGTACTGGGGATTGAACCAGGAACACATTTTACCACTGAACTATATCCTCAGGCTTTTTTTTTTTTTTTTTTTTTTTGAGACAAGGTCTCCCTAAGTTGCTGAGGGTCTTGCGAAGTTGCAGAGGCTGACTTCCAACTTGCAAATTGATTCAACTTCTGAAGTCACTGGGATTGCAGATGTGGGCCACAATGCCGGACCGGAACTTCTTAAGAGTGAACTTCTTAAGAGTTTTGTTCATTTATACGTCCTCATCTTCATTAACCTTCCAACTCTAGCACTTGACTCAAATGTGTATACCTGCTGTGGAGCTCACCCTGCCGTATCCTTGTGCATGCCAGGCAATCTTTGTAACTGCTCCAGCCCTGGTTCATAGTCTCTTAACAGGGGTTTTGCAGGTTTCCTTATTTGACCTTACTTTTGTAGTTGACATGGTCAATGACTTGTCTCTTTTTCTTATCTTGGCTCCATGTACTTCTCCTGCTGCTGCTTCCCCTGCCCTTTCCTATCAGAAATTTATTTATTACAGTTCTCAAGGCTGGGATTTTGAAATTAGAATGCCAGCATGGTCAAGTTTGGGTGAGGGTCCTCTTCTGGGTTTCAGAGAGCCAGCCCTTCCTTGTATCCACATGGCAGGAGGAGGGTAAGAGAATTCTGTAAATTTTTTTCTCTATCCTTTGTATTGGGAATTGAACCCAGAGCCTTGTATATGAGAAGCATCTTCACTACCACTGAGGTACATGGCCAGCTCAGGGATTCCTTTCATAAGGACACTAATCCCATTCATAAGGGCTCCACCGCTGTAAGTTCCCAAATGTACCACCTTGTAATCGCATTGGAGGCTAGCATTTCAACATGTGAATTCTGGGTGACCCATGGATACTTTAAGTGGATAACAGCATAAAGACTGAAACCTTTATACTCAATGATATGTTTGCTGTAGTAAAATTTAGAGCGTAAGAACAGGGCACTAAGTAATGGGCATCAGGTGGGAGTATGTCTCCACAACAATAGTTATATGAATTTTCCCAGGATCTCTTTTCTGAAATCCATTGCTTCTTCCTTTCACTTCCTAGTCTCCTGTATGGGTCTCCTCTTGCTTCTAAAGTTGATATTTAGAAGAGTTTAATCTTTTTCTTTCCTTCCTATATTTTCTTTCATAAATGTGACCATTTATTTTAGCATCTTCAAATTCTACCCATACAATAATGAAACCTTAAACAGACAAAATCACCTTTGTTGAGTTCTAGATGTAGATAGTCAATCTCCAATTAAACATTTCCTTCTGAATATTATAGTTTCATTTCAAATTCATTATATTCCCAGTCGTGTTCTTTATCTGTTCTTTCAAAATGCTTCATTTCCTATTTTTGTTAATGAATCCTTGACTACCAAGTGCTAAATCCTAATCCTGGGGATTGTCTTTGAGTCAGTATTATCCCTTACCCCTTTGTCTCTCATTAGTCACCATGTCATGCTGGTTTTTCCCTTTCTTAAAATTGTCCTTCCATTCTATTTTTTTATAAGTCCATTTTCATAATCTTATATAATTGGACTCTTATTCTACTACTCTGTTCATTTTTTGAAACCGTTGGAAGAGATGGTACAATATAATTGTGCTGTTCTTTTGTTAAAATACAATTCCCATAATTTATGTTCTAAACTCAGATAACCTTGTCTTCATGGTTTGGCTTTCTTTCTGTCTTTCCACCCTTTCTCTTTCAGAATTGTTAGTGTTGAGGACCTTGTGCCTCTCTGTGCTTCCTGCCTTTGTGCATGTGTCCTCATGGAATGTGCCTCCCCACCCAAGTAACATCACCCATAACATAGTTCACCTGTAATCTTACCCGGATTCTCTCTTGGGGCTTTAACTGCAGTCTCACCTCCATCAACTCAGTCCATTCTTGCCCTGTGAAGTTATTTTCTTTTCCGTGCTTGACAGTTTACTTACAATGCTTAGTTTGATATATAGCTATTATTTGTTAGCATGCCCATCTGTCGTGTTACCTTTGACCTTTTGGACAGCTAAACCCTATTGGACAGCTATTCTTTCTATGGTAGCCCTTATCATAGTATTTCACACAATGCAGGCATATCAGTAAATACACTGGATCTTTATTCACAGAAGAAATAAGAATCAATAGTTAAAAATTGTTGGAGCATACAAATGATACATATATATCTTAAGGATTCAAACACAAAAGTTACATTTTTGGGGAAACTTTGGATGTAAGGCCAAGACTTCCAATGTGTAACCAGAGATGGAATTCAGTTTTATCTTTCTTCACAAAACTATACTCATTGTGAATTGTCTGTTATTTCCAATTTGTTTCTCTAAAATGAGGTAAAATTGTTTGAAAATATGTCTGATTTATTTTTCTTAGTATTGTACAATTATTATTCCCACACAGTATTCGCTGTCAATTAATGAAATTATTATTTTATAGCAGGCTAGTCTTGGAACCTTTTCAAAGTATTCATAGATACAGATATTGTGCCCCCTTCATGTCCCTATTTTACCTATTTAATATGTCTTGTAATTAATCACATTCTTACAGTAAGATGTTGCATTAACAGGCCTAGGATAAAAAGTATCCTAGCCTCCGCTCAGGGGCCTGGAGTGGTGGCTCAGCGGTTACAGCGCTTGCCCAGCATGCGCAAGTATGCGAGTTCAAACCCCAGCACCACGTACACAACCAAGTCTCAGAGCAAGGAAAGCCATGTGAAAAACTAAATAAAAATTGATTCTCTCTGTCTCTCTCTCTCACTGTCCCCTCTTTCTTAAAAAAGGAAAAAAATATAGCTCAGCTGGCGGGAACAGAGGTTTCAGTCTGCTCAGAGCAGAGCTCACTGGTTGGAAACATCCCACGTGCGTCAGTCAGCATGATCTACAAAGGGCACCGACATCATTGGTTAACCTGGACAGTTGGTTAAGTGAGTGTGGGTTAAAAGGATCCTACCATATTTGTCATATTAATGCTAAAAAGATATTTATCTCTGTTTCTTGGTGACTAGAAGAGCTTAATTCAGACTTGCCTACTTTCTTGGGCACATCATTTCTCCCCACATCATTTATAAAATTGTTAAATAAGACCACTTTGAGCACCTGTCTCCTGGAAGCCTTCGTGCTTACACATCTGATTCTCTGTCATTTATCTACTGCTTTAGCCGTGGCAAAGTGTAATTTTTAAAAGTAGTCTTAGGTTTTGGTCTATGGTGTGTTAGCTTTCTGTCACTATGATAAAGCATCTGAGGAAATCAACGTGTAAGGAGGAAGGGTTTATTTTTCCTCGTGTTTCCACAGGTTTCAGTCTTTGGTCACTTGGCCTTGTTGGCTTGGGTCTGTGATGAGGCAGTAAGTCACGGCGGGAGCGCCTGGCGCAGGAGGCTTCTCACTTCATGGCAGCTGGGAAGCGAAAAGGAGAGAAGGGCTGGGGCCTAAATACCACCTCCAAAGGTGCCAGTCGTTTATGCCTACTAGACCATTCCCTTTAATGCCACAGGCTGGTGAGGAGACATTTAACACGTGGGCTTTGTCAGGGGTCGGGGAGGCGTTCCAGATCCAAACTATAGCATATAGCAAGTTTTGTTTTTTCTTTTCTTTTTTTGAGAGAGGGGCAGAGAAACAGAGAGAATATCAACTTTATTTATTTTTCCATCTGGCCTTTGTTTCTCTGACACTTAGTTGTGTATATGGTGCTGGGTTTTGAACCCGGGTCCTCATGCATGCCAGGCAAGCTCTCTAACTGCTGAGCCACTACTCCAGTCCTATAGCAAGTTTAAAACCGGTCTATAATCTGTTGATGGCCATCAAGTAGAGCAAGTGCTCAACCATATCATATCACTAATTCCTGATTGCTTTCCTCTTCCATCAGTATGTTTTTGTCAATACTAAAAAGTCCTGGTTTTGAAAATTCAGTAGTTAGGCCCCCTGTTTAGCAACTGCATCCTCCTGTATAGTGGCTGGTTTTAATTCACCCTTTACTTTTGCCTCAGTGGTTACAGATTCCACCTTGAATCCTTAACCTTAATGATGCTAATTGGATTTCTGCTAGTTTAATAATTAAGCTTAGACTCATCCTTAAGTTAATCACCATGTAATTTAGTTTCTCTAACCTGTTTGGAAAGACAAATTGGTATTTGCAATATTCTTTTTTATTACGAAATTTATTTGTTGAACAATCAAAAATGCTTCCAGCAAGACAATATGAGATTATATACATATATGTATATATATATATATAGTGAAAATTAGATTTATCCTCTAGATCCTCCCAATATTCTACCCTTATCTCTCCCCCCACCCCTTCCGCTCCTTCCCAATACATCTCTACGAATGCCTTAGGTTGTGGTGTTACTACACCTTTTCAGGGTTCAATACATGAGAATTGACCACCTTTCACACTGGCCAGGTATAGCTTCAGCCTCCACAGATGAGTGAAGACATTCGACCCTTGGTTCTCTGGGTTATACTGATTTCACTCAACATGATTTTTTCCATAGCCATCCATTTACCTTCACAGGCTGCAATATCATTGTTTGTAAGTGCTGAGTAAAACTCCATGGTATATATGTACCACAGTTTTTGGATCCATTCATCCAGTGAGGGGCATCTGGGTTGTTTCCATAATTTAGCTGTTGTAAATTGAGCTGCTATGAACATAGATTTTGCTGTGTTGCTGTAATATGGTATTTGCAATATTCTTAATCCTTAGTGGAGACAAAGGAAACTGTTGTTCAACTTTATACACATAATCTTTTTCATCTTACATTCTTTGTAGAAAATCTTTAACTTTAAAGGTTTTATCTTGTTAAGTAACATTTTTTTTCTTGTTTTTGGAGTGCTTTGCAAGGTTGCTTAAATTCTTTTTTGGCAGCTTTGATTGTTAGTTTGTACTTGACCTGCTAAACTTTGAAGGTTTCCTTATATTCCTCAGTAGGAGGGCTTTCGTGCCAGTTTTTGAAATGCAGTTAGCTATTTATGTCCCTACCCATCCTGCCTCTTAAACCTTGCCCAGGGCCTGATCTTTTTGATCCTTTGCAGACATTTATCTTGGGCTGTGGTTAAGGTATTTAAAATGGTCATCAAAGTACCTATGGTTTATTTGCTTAAAACTGCACATTTCCTTTTAAGGAATAATTCCCCATTTTTAAGAGTTGACTAGTGACCTTTATAGCCGTCTTCCAAGGCTAGAGTGATAGTGCCATCCACTTAGGGGGCACTCGTTCTCCAGTAAGGGTGGCTGTCTGTGATTTTTAAAGAAGCCAAGACCAGAAAGAAGTGTATACTTAACATATTGCATCCTGAGTATTATTCTTGGTATTTTATATCTTCATTAAAACTATTCGAATCTTGTACAGAAAGATTTAAAAGCAGCGCCTTATAGTTTGACTATAGAGGATCATTCAATATAGTGTATGTATGAGTTGGTAATAGCACTATTAATTAATAAATGGGAATTATTTATGGCTAAAGAAAAGCCAGCTAGACTAACAGAGCAAGTAGCTTAAGAAAGCAAATGTTCACAACATTCACCATCTGCTTCAGTGACTTTCTGAGAATCACAGTGCAGTCTGAAATCACAGCCATTGGGTTCTCATTCCTTCTTCATACTCATATTCAGTATTGCCTGCAGGTCCACAGGCCTTACCAAACACCCATAGAGACCCGCATTCTCTGTTTATGCACCTACAGTACCTGCAGGACTGCTAGCCCCCTTGTGAGTCTCCACTACTCCTTTTGAGTCTGGGTTCCCAGGGACATCTTAGGCACTTGTAAGTCACTGCATCAGCTAGTCATCGTTTCTGTCTCCTGCCTCTTCATACATCCCCTCTTCATACATCCCCCAGGGGGCTTTGTCATTGCTCATTCTAACTCCTTTAAGAATCCTAATTTCCTGCTTCGAGAGAGATCTCTCAGAGCTCTCCATATTGTCATCCCTTGAGCAGAGGGGAGAATGTGTCTCCAGGTCACATTTTCTAGCCAGAGTCCCCAACTGTGTTGCTGTTGCACTTCTCCCACATCATTCCTGCACTGTCATGGGGTCAGAAATTGGAAATTTGTCCTAGAGGAAGGAGCATAGAATATTGTATATCCCTGGTTTCTGTGTAAATCTACTCTCCTACTCCATGGTGTGGAAAACAAACAACTCTAATGTCCTCGTCCTTGTACTAGGAAACAAAAGACTTCATGTGAGTGGACGCCTGTGGGCTCACTAAATTTCTACATTGTCATTAGTCTTATTCCTTTCAAGGGAAGTCTTAGATGTAAACGAGGGTCCCGGTAAATTACCATATAATATACATCATAATTTTGAAATAGTTACATGGGTGGTTGGTTCATATTTGAATTTCTCACCTTAAGAGATATATGTTAACTTTTAGTGTATATGTATATAAGCCAATATGAATGTGCATAAAATTAAAGTGGTATAAATTGTAACAGTTGTGGATGGATGAATCAGAGTAATATGAAGTGTGTAATTGTGTGTAAGAACCACAGAATATGATATGCATATCAATCAGACTGTAACATAGTTTGTGTGAATCAAATGAGTAGAGTGTGTATTATGTGTAAATCAGACCCAGTAACATGTACATGTGTGTGTGCATCAGACTCAGTAGTACAATGCGGAAACAGGATGATAAAAAAACTTAGTATTGATTCCAACATGGTAACTTATACCTGTGTGACTTTGCACGGATCGTCCCACCTTTTTAGGCATCATTAGTAATGTGAGATTTTTAAATCTAACCAAGATCTTGAAGGTTAGTACAGTCTCCATGACAAAGTACTCAACTGTTCCATCAGTATGTGAATTATTTTATCTGTAATAATATTTATACTTGACCTTCAGACTTTCCATGTGTCTTCATTAGCCTCTGCAGGAGGGAGACAGGATAACTCTTAATTTCATGATCATTTCTATGAACCATGCCCAAATGTTCCTAGTTATTACAAATTAAGGGAAACCATTAGTTACTTGGATATACCATCAAAACTGATTTTTTTTAAACGACTGGATTAACCCATGCAAAACTGTAGCAATCCATGTCTCATGTATTAAAGGTATGTGGTTGTCTAATACTTACCTTAAAATAATTGAGTGAAATTCTTAAAGGCTGTATTGGTGTCACCTTCATCTCTATGGACATTGCATACTCTGTACCTCCACCTCTATAGATGAAACATACCCTGTATCTGCCACATGCAAGATATTCAGGAAATGCTTACAGAAGGAGCAAATCATTGTGTAGTAAAATATTTAAAAAGTCACTGCCACCTGACTCATGTGTCTTCTGAAGAATTATCTGATGCCTTGGACCTGGTAGAGAAGGGTTCCCGTCATAGTTGCAACTTCTTAGATGCTGGTGTAACTGACAGAGGAACTAAGGGGTATTGCAAATGTTAGTGAGTTTTCTTTCTTTTAGGAACAGTGATTGCACCCCTTTTAGAGGAACCGTCTTAAATCAGTGAATCAAATTATTTCATTAGCTCGGTGTTGGCTGAGTCCTATGGGAGATTTTTCTGTGGGTATAAATCTTGTGTCCATAGGGCACTGAAGCAGTTAATCTAAATGCTCTCTTTTGGATGCAAAGTACAGAGTGGACATAGCACTGAGTTATGATACTGGAACATCAGAAGGGCCTACTTTTCTCATAGAATATTCTCTCTCTGGTATGTGGTAACTACAAGAGAAACTGAAAAATTCTAAGGAAAATTATGAACACTGAAATATATTTGGTCATCTAAGGTGGAAGAACATCTTTTTAATTGCATGAGTTAGGGCCTTACACTTTCACTTTTTTTTAATATCAAAATCCATTTGAGCATTAATCACTAAAGCTTGTTGTGATGGCAAAAAAAAAAAATTGCCCTTTAAAGGCCCTCTGTCATCTTATGTTGATTAGTAGTGGTAATTAGTTTTTACTTTGATACTTTTATGTTGACCTCCTTTACTTATGGTAACAGTAGACATGAGAAATAAGACTTTTTAATATTTTGAGTGTTTAACAGTTATCGCTGATATTCCTGAGGAAGATATTTGTCCCTCATATGAAATGCCAGTGTGTTTTATATGTGTAGATAGTCAGCTTACCTCGCAGATTCGATGTCCTTGAAGTTCACATAAGAACTTATGATAAGAGTCTGGATGCTAGGCATTGACTTGAAGTGATCTGTTTCAGTTCAAGCCTTTTAAAGGCATCCTGAGACATCTGCATTAGGTTTGAGCTGAATTGCACCTCAGAAAGGAGACTTCATCCAGAGTCAGAATCAAACTAAGCATTCCTATTAGAGGGTGGCGGAAAGGGAAACATGTCTTCCACCCCGAGCAGACTGCATTAGCGTTCTGCCAGCTGGCCTGTTGGTGAGAGCTAGTGAAGTCATCAAGCCTGAGCTATTTTCATACCCTGACACGGGGCGCAGAGGCAGCTGGAGGTGCTGCACAGAGGAAGCTCCGAGAGATTTTCAGAAGCAGAAAATTTCCCTGCTGACTCACAACATCATCGCTTTACTCATTGCTCTTGGGGACCCTGACACCCCCCTGGGAAGGACTGTTACAATGTCGCCGGCAGGGCAGGAGGACGGCAAGCAGTATCTCCAGCCTTCACAGGTGATCGCCCGGTGTCCAGAAACGAATGCCCTGCAGGAGAGGTGGCCATGGCCGAGGAGGAAGAGAGCCATGGCCAGGACCTGCAGAGGGGAGCTTTTGTTTATAGACAGACTTTCCCCTCTTCTCCCCCCTTAAAAAACAAACAAGCAAACACTCCAGGAAGGTCAGAAGTGCACCCATGCTTTGATGACACAATCCTGTAGGAGGTTAAGGGCAAAATAAAGCAAATGGGACATACATATAATTTATCAGCATATTGAAAATAAATTGAATACCATGCTGGACAGTAAATTACTTCAGAAGAACCCTGAAGTGGGAGGAAGTGCTGGCAGATTGCATTTTAAATCCTTATGAAAATGATCTATCACTTGTAAAGAATTGTTTTGTAACCTGAATGCTTTTTAATTTTGAGAGTGAACTCTGTTTTGCTGGCTCTGTCACTGCAAGTCCTTAACAAAAGCTTAAATAGCTATTTGATTGATTATAGAACCATCTACCGGATACTGTTTTCACCACTAGTGAAAGATATAAAAGTGTACACAGAGCTTTATCCCCGTAGAGACTCAGAAAAAGTCCAGATACGTCAACCAAATGGAGATAAATTTAGAGATAATGAGATACCAAGTTTTGAGTGTAAAACAATTAACTCTTTTTCAGTTTCACAGATGAAAGCATTGAAGTTCCAGAGGCAAGAGGTACTCTGATGAGTACTTTTTCCAATAAGGAATGGAGCAAAGCCGACACTCTTTAGCATGAGTGCACTCAGGGGTCAAGACCGTGAGAGCTGCCGGGATTCAGCCCCGATTTAGCAATGACAAGCCAGAGACAGGAAGCTGCCTTGTTTATTAGAAATAGGGTAACCACAGTCTCAGACAACTGAAGAAGACTGTGCCGGCAGTTTCATTCTGAATAGCAAGCCTTACTGCTGAAAAAAAAAATTTTTTTTTCACTTTAGCTGTTTATCATTTGAAGCTTACAAGTCTTTTGTTTACTTCTTAACATTTGCAGTTAAAAAGGCACAACCTTTACATTTTGCACTCAGAAACGCTTTAGTTCCCAAAGCTATCATATAAAGGCTTCGTCAGGATGCATTGCCTTGATTTCTGCAGTACCTTATGAATTCACGGTAATGCAACCTTTATTTAGGAGGGTGCTTCCTTCAGACTATTCATGCATATGCTCAGAGATCTCCACCATAGCCTTGGGATTACTGGGAGGATAGGGCAGTGGTTGACAGTAAATTATTTTATTGAATTTGAGGCATCGTTTGGAGCGTTTTCAATTACAGGTGAAAAGATAGAGATGAAGATGAAAAGTATCTTACTGGAAGTCTCACAATCTATCAAGTATGGAGAGTAAACGGACATAGAATCTGAGAGTTCAGTAACCGGCTTGCCCCTTTAGGAGTGAAATTAGGAAAAATTGTAATATGCTTATATTAAGAGTTTCCTGGACTGAATTTCTTCTTTCTTTGCTATTTAGGATGTACTTAAAGATCATGAGCTAGGTGTGGTGGCATATGCCTGTGATCCCAGCAACTTGGGAGGCTGAGGCAGGAGGATTGCAAATTCAAAACCAGCCTCAATGACTTAGCAAGATCCTGTCTCAAAATAAAAAATAAAAATAAAAAGGGTTAGGCAATCCTGGCACCAAAAATAAATACATACATACATATAAAAATAAAAAAAATCCAGAAACAACAATCATGAAACTTGTAGTGATTAAAAGCCAGCCTCTAGACTCTTACCTTATCTATGTTGAAACCTATGTCCTCCCTCATTGCTGTGTAACCTTGGGAAAGTTACTTACCATTTCAAGGCCTCAGTTCCCTCATTTGTAAGAATGAATTTAATAACAAAACCTAAAAGTGTTGTGACATTTGAAGGAATCGATCTGAAATGCCTAACATAGTATACAATATATAAGAAGAAGAAAATACATGTGAGCTGTTGCTCAGATAAAGAACGTTATTGAATGGGACAGTGCCTTAAGGCTCCAATTCAAAAGATGCGTTTTAATTTGGGTCAAAAGTTTTGGACCTCACAAGGCAATCCAGGGACCGAGGTTAACACCTACTCTGTGTGATAGTCACAGTGCACTAGTAGGTACCTTGCCTTCTAGGAGGCTGTGTTCAGTCTCTATTAGGAGTGAAGTTCAAGGTCAAACCTCCAAATAGAGGTCAGTGAACATTTCAGAGAATAGAAGGTAGACAGTCTCAAGTTCATATTGGCAGCTCTTATTTATCTTATTTTTCAAAATTGTTTCCTTTTTTTACTTCTAATACTCTGCTATGAATGGGTATGCATTTTTCTGTTCGTTACTCTTGAATTTATTATTTAAATGATAACACTATGAAGAAAATTACACCCATTTTAAAGATGAGGAAACTAAAATTCTGAGAAACTTATCAAAGATTACATAGCTAAAAAGAATTCACTCAGCGTTTTTTCTCTTGAATCTCCATACCTGTCTTTCTCTGTGATTGTTCTCTTTGCCATACATCCTGGGCCTCCTTAGTTTTTACCATTTGTCTTTTTCTTTTGAATGTTACCAATCCCTGTTTCATATTTTTCACACTTCCTGTATGTATAGCAAAAATAACTATTTTTTTTTCTTTTTCTGGTATTACTGTGAATTTAACCAATGGTGTCTTTTATGCTAGGTCAATGCTCCACTACTGAGCTACATCCTCAGTTCTTTCTATTTTTCAATTTTGAGGTAAGATCTTGCTAAATTGCCTAAGCTGGGCTCATAATTGGAATCCTCCTGCATCAGCCTCCTAAGTTGCTGGGATTTCAGGTATACTCAGGAAAAATAACTTTTAATAAGTTGCTGTCTCTAATAAATTTTAGACTTTTGTACTCAACTTTAAAAGCAGATACTAGAATTCCCATTTATTTGTTGTATTAATTTTGTTGCATTAATTTATGTTTTTGGAAACTCTGGTTAATTATTTCAACATATCTTTCTGTGAGTCAGTAACTAGGGATAGGAAAGGTAATTTGTTATTCTAGTTTAGGAGTTAGAAGTGATGCACATCTTCAGTATGTGCACTGCATGCCCTGGTTTCAAAAGGCACCATGGTACTGTCCAGTTGCTTTTAAACGGTGTTTCTCAGAATGCAGAATATGCACCTGACACCTGTTCTTTGGGAGGGTAGTGACCTGAGGGATAGATGGAGGCCAGGTATCGCTCTTGGCCTGTGGGGAGGGCAGCTGTACCCCTTCTCTGCTTCCATCCCCCTTCTTGAATTCACTGTCCCCACTGTCCTTTGTGCCTACCCACATATAAACACAGCCCCTTTCCTTTTCCCCCACTAGAAAGATCATCCTCAGTAAACTTTATGATGAAGGAAACTGAAAAGTTCAGAAGTTCAGAAACAAAAAAGCCTTAAGTATTAGACCATGTCTTTTTTTAAGTGCCTCATCAGGATCCAGGAGCAGGGCCTGGCAGATCATTGTGGTCAGTCCTTTTTCTTTCTCAGCAACTCTGAGCTCTTAGTTTTGCAGAGTACTACAACTTTCTCTGGCCCTGTGCTCAGACCCAGATCTGGGCCTCCTTTGGCTCATCTGAAGACCCATTAATATTTTCCCCAGGTCTTCTCCTCCTCCTCCTTTCCAGGCCCCACAAGGGAGAGGGAAGTATGCAGATTTATTTTTCCACTGAGATGAATTTCACCCTCCTCTCTCCCAAAGAAGGCAGACATGGATTTTAAATATTTTTCCATTCTTCTTTTACATGTGGAATTAAAGCCAAAACCAATTATGGTAAACTGGGTGTTTTGGTTGAGCTGGAGTTTATTGTAACTTCGAAATAACATTATCTTAGTTGGAAAATGTAGTTGGTGCACAATTTTCATTTTCACAGATTGCTTTTCTGAGCCTGTGTGTAGGCTAAAGCCTGGCAAATACATGGATTGTTTCACTTCTTTCCTCTGTGTAGGGCGCTCTTCCTATTAAATTGAATTCTTACACACTCAAAGGGGGGATATAATGCATGATTTTACACCTTGTGCCCCGAAAGTTGAATTTCTTAGTCCTCACACAGCATATGTGGTGTTATTAATCTTCACCGTAAGGAGAGTGACAAATGAGCAACAAAAACCAGGCTCTAAGAAGCTACCAACAAACCATGCAGGAACAAATCCCCTAACAGATGCTTTGGAGAGAAGTGGCAGTCAGTGCAGTTTGGGCTGCATGTATATTGCATAGCTGATGGGCTAATATTTATGCCCAATATGGTCCTTTAAATCATAGTGTGGGTTCCTCCCTCCTCCTCCCTTCCTTAACGGTCCCTGTTCCTGAGTGCAGTTAAAGTGTCTGTCCTTGGAACTGCTCCACTGTGACCTCGCTTTCCTCCTCAGGTATGTGCATGGGAGCAGCTGCCTGGAGGGCTCCGGCCCGCTCATCCCTGTCTGAGCGGGTTGAGGATAGCCTTGGAAGGGGCAGGCACTGCTCTTACTCAGTCTCTCTTGTCCCTGTTTGCTCCGCCTTTGTTGCCCTCCTGCGCGCAACCACTGCTGGCTGGCTTGTCACGTTGTGGTGCACACCTCCTGTCTATACCAGGCCTTACCCTCTGCACTTATTTATTTTGGCCTCAGTTTAGATGCTTTATATCCATTGCTTGCTGGTCACATGGTACCTAGAATGCAAGAGTTCAAGGTAAGTAAATGCTGTTTGTATCCGCCCCCACCCCCAGTCTCTTTTGCTTATTTGTCCCCTCCTGTGTGCATGAAAAAATTCTTCCTGACACATCTTGACTTTCTGGCCTAAGCCACTGTGAATTCTGGCTGCACAGAAGCTAAGAGCAGCCCAAAGGCAGAAGGGCATTGGAAAAAACACTGTGGAAAAGTAGGTTAGAGGGTGCTGAGTGTGCCTATAGTTTGTTTCCATACTCTCTACGGATGGGGATTCACTTAATATGCGCACGGTGTGCAGAGACCAGACCTGCAGGGACAGCTTTATTGTTTTCCATGACATCTTGTAAAGAACCAAGAAGCGGCAGTTTACAGTTATGCTCGGATACTCTGATGACAGAGTACCTCAATGTCTTGTATTTATTTCATAATGTAGCCCATCAGTTTTTTCTTCTAAAAGATTGCTTTGCAGCTCTGAGTTGCTTTTTGAGAAATCGAAATCTAAGTTTCCAATTTATTTCATATTAAAACTCTCAGGCATTCTGGTGAGAGTATAAAGGATAGACTTTGACTTATTAAAACTTGAAGTTAAGGCAGGCATGGTATAGAACGCCTGTGATTGCACTGACTCGGAGACTGAGGCAGGTGGATTGCAAGGTCAAGGCCAGTTTGGGCAATTTAGAGGTATGAAAATTAAAAAGAGCTGAGGATGTAGCTTAGGGTTAAAGTGCCCCTGAGTTCAAACCTCAACCCTGCGGGAAAAGGAAAGGGAAAGGGAAAGGGAGAGGGAGAGGGAAAGGGAAAAATAAACAACAAAACCAAACAGATGCTCCATCCCCCCTCCCCAAGCAAAATGAAAAACACCAACAAAACAAACGGGAAATTAGCACACAAGGTGCCTCAGGCCTGTCATCTCAGCTGCTCAGGAGGTTTTCAAGTTTGAGACCAACTTGGGCAACTTAGACCCTGTTTTGAAATAAAAAGGGCTGAGGATATGTCATTGGAAGAGCACTTGCTAGCATGCATGAGGTCCTCAATTCCATCCCTAGTGGCCCAACAAAGAAGTCTTTTGGTAGTTTTTTCTTAATATGATTTTCCTGATACTTTAAAAAAATATTGAGTAATGCCGTCAACGTCTGATATCCTGGGACTTGAGAAGTTTTACTCAGTGTTGCATATCCTACTAGGTGGCCTTGAATACAATATTTAACTCCAGTTTTAATCTCCCTGTCCTTAAGATGTTAACTATAAGCATTTCCATTTTATTCATAGAAATTTTCGATGTGTGATCCTCTGCTGTGATGTTTTGGAATAACTGCCATGTCAATGCAAAGTGGAATATAATGAAACTTGCTGCTTTCTTCAATGTTACATTTTTGCTCACTCATTTAGAATGAGGATAGATGAGTGTTGATGACATTTAAGCTATGAATCATTGTGAAACTAAGATCAGACTTTTTTTGTTTTTGTTCTGAAAAATTGAAACATAAGCAATTCTCAAGTACACTGTCCAGTGAATGAAAGCCACCAATATTAATCCAGTAGCTACCAAATGTGCAGGTGCCCTACTATATTAAGAGTATCAAAAATATTTACATTAACAGAAGAAGCGGCACTCAGGAATAGATACCTGAGTTCTGATGTTTGAAGTTGTGTGCTCCTCTGAGAGTTTTGAGTTGCTTTCTTATTTGTAAAATGGGGCATTCAAACTCAGTGGTCCTAAAGTTCCCATTAATTGTGAAGCCAAGCTTGGGCTTACTACTCTTCCCACCAACTCCTTCTTGTAAGACCAGAAGTTCCACTGTAAGGAAATTGATAAGGTCCTAGGTGAACTGACTCTGTGACTCTGTGGGACTTTTTTTTTTTAATTAAGAAATTTATTTGTTGAATAATCAAACATGCTTCCAACTAAACTATATATATATTCTGAAAATTAGATTTACCCACTAGAGCCTCCCCTCATTACCCACCCGTATCCCTCCCCTCTCCCCAATCCTTCCCAGTACATCTCTACGAATGCCTTAGGTTGTATGTCACTACACCTTTTCAGGGTTTAATACATGAGAGCTGACCACCTTTTGCAATGCTCAGGGTCTAGCTCCAGCCTCCACAGATGAGTGAAGACATTCGACCCTTGGTTCTATGGGTTATGCTGACTTCACTCAGCTTGATTTCTTCCATAGTCATCCATTTACCTTCTTTTGATGCTGATAACAAAAGAAAAATTATATAACTTCCAACTACAGTGCCTGTAATGGCTTCTTGACATCATGCGTGAATTGTTTTTGGTGAAAATATCTCAAAGTTTAAATGATCATTCTGAAGTCAGGAATTTTGATGTCTCTATGTCTAGCTTGTTGGTTGTCAGTCTTGGGAGTTGGGTAGATTTATATTTTGTTTTTTTTGTTGTTCTAAGAATGTTGGTCCTGTGGATAGTGTGTGAAATACCTGTGGAAGATATTCTGGATCAGGTTCAAATTTAAAATATCCTAAGCATATTTTATTTGATGAAATATATGGGAAAGTTTACTGGGTTTGGGATTTGTAAACAACAACATTGAAAAGATACGATGCAAATGATTTCGACTAATAAATGAGACTTCAGATCTTCATCATAATATTTTGCCCTCACTAGCTCCACAAAGTGAATTTAGTTTCAGCTTGTTAATAAATATGTGTCTTTAGGGCTCATTACTGGGACCCAGACACAAATATACCGGAAAGTTTTCTGCTTTTCTTTCACCTTATCCCCTCTTATTATGTACTAATATAATTTTAAGCAATATGTTAAAAATATTTTCTAGTCCAAAGAGATGGATGGGCTAATTTAAGCTTGCAAGTGCTCATTTGCTAGTCATTAAACACGAGTTTTTGCCAAGTCCAGCCTTTCAGAGTTGTATACTGACTGTTTTGGAAGCCAGTGGAAGGCACTGTCTCCAGTGGTTAACAGCTGTAGTTCTGCATGTCGGGGTTGGCACCCTGCCCCAGGCTACCTTTTCTGGTGACTTGGGTGGTCTTTGTACTTCTTTATTCTTTAGTTTCCTTATATATGAAATAAAGATGTCAGCCCTGTCTCGTAGGGGTTGTAAGAGCATTCAATTACCAAATCCATGGAAAAGATGTAAGATAGTACCTGTCATGTTATAACCCTCGTGGTGGTAGTTATTATCAACAATGCTAGTGGTCATAGTAGGAAAGACAAAGAAAATACATCTTTCCATCATGAATTCTGTAGCGTACTGGAAAACGGAGAGGTTTATCCATGTATTACAAAGAATATTTATCAAATATCAGTAAGGTGTGTTGAGAATATAGTCAGTTTTCACCAGGAATGTCAAGTGAAATTTTTTCTCTGTAAATATATTCAGTAAAGTGAGCTTATATGATAAGTATACATAGAACATAAATTTCTTTAGTTATTTTAGGTATTTCAGTGTATTATAGCAGGTGTTTGAAGGTACTTCTTACAACTGGTTTATACAGCCAAATTTAAAATCTAGGTAATTGTGTTTCCTGATTCACATGGTGGCTTTCTCCTAGTTTTGGGTATTTAGTCTGCATGTACACCCTTTATGAATTTCTGGTATGGCTATGGCAGACAGGGAGGACTCCCAGGTTTGTAGAAAGAAACCAGGGCTGTTGATTGGCAGAGGCAGTGTGGAAAGGCCTAGTAGCCAGTGAGTGGAGTATTTCGGAAATTTATGAGGTGGGGGTAAGCAGATTGTGTGCCGTGGAGAGAGAGCCAGTTATCCTTGAACTTTTTGCCTCAGCTGTACTAATAGGAGAGGACAGATACAGGGAGGGGCAATCTCGTCCAGAGTTAGCATCCCCTGATTTTGCTTGATTCTTTGCATTTGACTGTGATGTGCCAAGTGTTGCTGCCCTGGTGCATTGGCTTTAGAATTAGGAAACGGATGGAAATTTGCTTCAGGGGAAGAGTTCTCCTTTGGATCCTGTCTGGTAGGATCTGGATGAAGTGTGATGTTGGGCAAGGTGGTGAAGTGGGTTCCCTGGCCACTAACTTGATGCTGAACTTTGATAAGTGCACTCATTGTTATTTCCCTTCTGTTGAAGTGCCCCCAAATTTGTTTTCAGTATAATCTTCCTAAGAATGAAACTAGTGGAAACCTTTAAAGAAAAAAAAAAGTTTAGCAATTGATTTAAAAATGTAATTTTCAGAATTACCTACTAGGTAGCAGGTGGGAAAACCATGACTATTCCCATCCGTGGCCTACTTATCCTGAGAGACACACATTGTGTACATTTGTGTGCCCAATAAGGGACATTTAAAATTTGGGCTATTTTCTGGTGTTAGGACTTAAAAAAAAATCTAATATTTGTAAAATGTTTTATAGTTTAATCCTTGCAATTATTCTAAGAAGTTCCTTGTGCTTTCTTATATGTGTGTTTATATGCAAGTTGAATATGTGGAAATTGAGGCATAGAATGGTGAAATAATTTGTCACAAAGTTTGCAGGTGTTAGAGCCAGATTTGGAGTTATGTTTGGATTTTTAAATCCCTGTTCCTTTTGCTTGGTGCCATTTCTTTTTCTAGATCCCCAGATTTGGATAGCGCTGGGATTTTAGATCTGTTCTCTCTTTTGGGGGTGGGGTCTGGTGGTGAGTGGTGGTGGGTTTTTGTTGCTCTGGGGTGGATGGTGGAGAGCTTCCTTTCTCCTCCTCCTTTGTACCTGAACAGCCTTATTGGTACTGGCAGGCACCTCTTCCATTTCATCTTCTTCGTTCCCCTTCCAACCTTCTTCCAGTTGTCACCTCCTGCTCCTTGCCACCCAGCCATGCTTTCCTGTGTGCCTGTCATACATCCCAGCATGTGTGCAGAACTGGTGGTGGTGTTTCTAAGTCGTTGCTAATTTCCATAAATGGATGTGCACTAGAAACCTTTCTTTTTCTTGGAACGTGCACACAGCCCTGCTTTTGAGTTGCACGGTTGAGTTGCTGTTAGTTGTCAGTCCTCTGTGCTATTCCATATCGTTGACTCGCCGTGTTTGACTTCTTCATTCCCTAGTGGATACCCAAGATGCCTTCAGCTCCCACTGCTACGGTTTTGGATATAACCTATCCAGAGTTTAGAGATATTTTGCCCCATTGTGTAGGTCATCCCTTCGCCCTGCTGACTGTTAGTGGTGCAGAGGGTTTTGAGTTTGGGATCATCTCATTTGTCTGTTTTTGCTTTCGTCACTTGTGCTTTGGGGATCATATCCCCGCCCCTCCCCCCCCCACACACACAAAAACATCATTGCCTACACCCATGTCATGGAGCTTTCCTCCTGGTTTCAGTTTTCAGAGTCCTATCATAGCCTCAAACCCAGTGTTGCCCCCTGGGCACGTTGGGGACTCTGTCAGTGGCCATCTCCTTGGGCCACCAGGTCTGCTCTGCTTGTATCCACCTCTCATCCTGGGGCCTCCCCACTGTTCTTCCCTCCTCCTCTCATGGTTTATTCCTGCCTTGCTTGCTCCCTTGTTTGCTAACCACGTCCTCCCTCCTGAGAGGAGAGATTCTATGGGAGGTGAATTGTTGTGATCTAGTGTGTATGAAGCATCTTGGTTGCTGGTGTGGCTGGGTCTTTCATTCAGGATTGACAATACTCACCTTGGGGATTTTGATGTATCCTCCTACTCTAGCTTCCGTTGGGATGCCATTATCATTACTGATGGTTTTTTGAATCACCCCTCCTCACCTTCTTTCTAAAATCTTATAGAAGCGTCTTTCTTCCTAATGTTCTGAATTTTTTTCAATGACATGCCTTTGTGTGGCTTGTTTTCATCAAGTTTTGCCACATATGCAGTGGTCTCAACCATTTTCAAAAACTTTAATCTTTCCTTTTAGGGTTTATTTTAAATGTAGAAATTTCTTGTTATCCACATTGATTTAAGTCTTGTGTTAAAATGGTAAGGAATGGTAAAGGGACATGCCCAAGGACTGGGGTGCAGTTTCCTCCAAAGAAAGCTGTTGTAAAATTTCCTTCCCATCTTGTTCTGAACTCTGAGGATGAGCATGTGAGGGGCGGAGGGCCCTGTTTGGTTGATCTTCTCCTTGTCTCCAGTTTTTCTCCTCTGACTTCCATATTCAGGTGTTGGATATACTGCGCTCTGATTTCATCTCTTTCTTACTTTGTTACTATTTTCTGTCTCTTGTTTTACTTTCTGAAAGAACATGTCATCATTGTCTTATTATTTCCTCATCATTTCTTCACTTCTACAAACATTTGCTGTTGCTCTGAGCATGATCCTTTTTCTAATTCGTCAAATGTGTTGAGAACAGTTTGCAGTCTCTGGCTGAGCCCCTGTGCAGCTTCCTGAAGGCTCCAGACTGACCTGTGGGGAATAGTGCTGGCTTCTAAGTATGTGGCATTGCTGTATAGGATCCCCAGAACATAAATACAACAGCCATGCAGAGGCCTACAGTTCTTACATTAAAGAAAGAGTCATTTAAATAATATTAGGGAGCATATGATTTGTGTTAGCTGTATTAGAAACCCAGCTATGTTAGGCTGATTATTCCTCAGTACCTTGTTCCTTCCTCCCTTCTTCATTATAATAGGACAACTATGTGCATGGATGCCCACAATCAAGATGGCTCGCTCTTCCTTCCTTTCTCCCTCCCTCCCTCCCTCCCTCCCTTCCTTCCTTCCTCCCTCCCTTCCTTCTTTCCTTGAGAATGAATCAATTTTATTTATTTTTTCATCTGGTTTCTGTTTTTCTGACACTTCATTGTATACGTGATGCCAGAGTTCTAACACCGGTCCTTGTGCACGCCAAATAAGCACTGTACCACTGAGCCACCTCTCCAGGCCTCACGATGGCATTTTATGGCCTCTCGATGTGGCTAGAAAAGGTCTAAATGGATCTGGAGTGTAGCCACTTCTAAGAAGCCAGTTTTAAAACCACCTGGTGGGTTCCTCTTGGCCCATATCTCATCCTTTCTTCGGTTCTGTTGTGTGGAATGTGGATGTGATAACTGGAGGTTCAGGTGCCATAATGCAACATGAGGATGGTGTCCAACAATAGGGCTGGTGGAGCTGTGAGCTGGAATGCATGTGGTTCTGTAAGATCCAGAGTACATCTTCCATGCCAGTCCTTCGCTACCTCACCTTTTGCTATGACTGAGACCGAGGAACCTCAGTTATGCTTACACCACTGTCCTTAAAAAAGAAAAAAAAATTACTGGTACTTGCAGCCAGTCCTAATCCTAATTGATAACCAGTTCAGACTAATCCAAAAAGTGCTCATGGTTTATTGTTTGGTGGAACTGGAAGGTCACTGAGGGGAAGTGGTAAGTACTGCTGCATGTAGCAACTTAATAGTAGCCTTACTGTGCCATTTCTCTGTTCACTTCTTAGCTCAGGCTGCTTTTGTTTCTCAGGCTGTCAGAGTGGATCAGCAGTGTAGCTGTTGGCTGCCTGAAAATTCTTTCATAAAGATGTCTCATGTTTTCAGAGAAAGAGCAAGCACTTTTCTTACCACTTAACAGTTGGCCTGGTCTCCCACTTCCCAAGCCTGTCAAGGTGACCAGAGGAGAATATTCAGATCAGCTAGGCTCTGTCTCCTGGTGCGCAGGCTGATGGGACACACTCACCCAGACATATGGTCTGAGCAGAAATTCTCTGGAGTGGAGGAGGATTGTTTTGGACAAGGGGGTGGGAAGATAGATATATGTCCAGTTGCATTATATACAATTAGACTTCAGATTGTTTTGATTTAAAAAAGTTTATAGCAAGACAAGGTGGCACATGCCTGTAATCCCAGCTGTTTGGGAGCACTGAGGCAGGAGGATCACAAAATCGAGGCCAGTCTCAGCAATTTAGTGAGTTCCTAAGCAAAATTAGTGAGATCCTGGCTCAAAATAAAAACTAAAAAGGGCTGGGGATGTGGCACAGGGGTTAGGACCTCTGGATTCAATCCCCTGTAATAAAAACTAACATATTAATTTCTTGATAATTTTCCTGTTTTCTTTCCAATGAAAATAGTGAATGTTAAAATTAATATTCTGAAAATCAATGATAGTAAAGAGATAAAAAAATAAAATTAATATGTGTAATGATGTAATAAGAAAGTACAAAATATTCTTTGCCGTTGTAGAAATCAGTAAGATGGGGGTTGGAGCGGTGATTCCGTAGTTGTAGCGCTTGCCTGGCATGCATGAAGATGCAGGTTCAAACCCCAGCACTATATACTCAACTTTAAGTGTTGGAAAAACGAAGACCAATGAAAAAGTAAATAAAAACTGATTCTCTCTCTCTCTTTTAAAGGAACTCAGTAAGATGATCAAATGAAAATATCTGTGGTTAAAAAAATCACAATTATTCTAAATAGAGACCATTTGTTAGTAATTATTAAGCATTCCTATTAGAGTGGTTACCATGTATTTAAGCAAACTATCTCAACCGCAGCTGAGAAAGCAACAGCTTTATATGATTCATATCTAATTTGTAATTGCTTACAAATTACTCTTTCTCCTGTGATCCTCTCTAAGGGCCCAACCCGGTGATGGTTTTTCATTTTTAATGGAAAAATAAATTTCTAACAGCCCCCCAAACTGAAATGGAGTACATTTTTTCTCTTCCAAAACAAATGGAAAAATATATTCACTTACTTATTAATACAGTGCAGGTGGTGTATGTAGCCTGTGAAAATTTAACCTCATATGGAAAGTAATGCAGGCAGTTTTAAAAATAAGTTTTATTTTTTAAAACATTGTAGATTAACAGTAAAACTGCAAAGACGATACAGTGAGCTCCCACATGTCTTTTCCCAGTTCCCCCACTACCATAATGTTACCTTGGGATGGTGTGCGTTACAGTTAGTGAACCGATATTGAGATATTATCTCTAAACTACTGTCCATGTTTCATTAAGATCTCTTCAGTTTTTACCTAAAGCTCCCTTTTCTGTTCCAGAATCCTATGTAAGCACGTCACATTTTTCCCCCCAGTACTGGGAATTGAACCCAGGGGTGCTCTCTGCCACTGAGCTATTTCTTTCCCTCCCCTTCCCTCTCCTCCCTCTCTCCTCTCTCTTTTGTCTTCTTTTCTCTTCTGGGCAGTGTATCCCTAAGTTGCCTAGGCTGTCCTCATGCTGATCCTCCTGCCTCAGCCTCCAGAGTCACTGGTATTACAGATGCGTGTCTTTTGCTTATGCCTCTGACTTCTCTTGGCTGTGACAGTGTCAGACTTCCCTGTGTTTGATGATCTTGGCAGTGTGAGAAGCACTGTCTGGTGTTTTCTAAACTGTCTCTCAACTGGAATTTGGATGCTTTTCTCAGGATTAGTCTGGGGTTATGGGTTTTTGAGCAGAGGACCACAGGGGTGAAGTGCTGTTCTCACTACATCAAATCCAGAGTGCACACTGTCAAAATGACTTATTACTGTTACCCACTGGAATAGGGTTTCAGGTTTATTCCACTGCAAGGGTATTTATTCTCTTTCATCCTTTCCTCACTGTGTTCTCTGGAAGGAAGTCACTTCACATTTAAGAAGTGAGGATTGAGGTTCCATCTCCTTGAGTGTGAAGTATATACATAAATTATTGGGGATCAAATAATGAGATTTGTCTCTTATCTGTATAATCTGCTTACCTGTTAAATCCTTTTTGTATATCAACATGAACTCAAATATTTATTTTATATTCTGGAGTTAATCCAATAATTTGTGTCCTGATATATTGCCTTTTTAAAAAAAAAACCAAAAAACTTAAAGTACTTCTGTACCTTCTGGCATTGCAAGATGCTTCATACTCATTTGCACGTCTGTTGCCCCAATCCTAGAATCAGTTATTTCTGCAAGGAGCTCTATTTTTTTCCCATTGTAAAATAGTATTAGAAACCAGGATCTGTGTTCTGGGTGTGCTCACCACTGCTGGGGTGTTGCAAGACAGGCATTTTTATTATCCCATTTTTTTGGATGCAAAATGGGATATCCCAGATGGCAGTGCTGGTAAAGAAGAAGGTGGGGATGGTTGTGGTCAGAGTGTAGAATAAGGTGTCTTGTTTGTGGTTAGTTTCCCTTCCGTTCCCTTGTAGTGCGGGAGTGATTCCTTTTTTCTTTCTGATATTTTTGCAAGGTAGTTTATTTTCCTGGGCATGTTGAGTTATTCACGTACAAGGGCAAGGTGTAAGAAAGTTTTTATTAGTACTCTGGAGACATTGTTGATTGAACACATCATCTTTTTTTTTTTTTTTTGCAGTGTTTCCAAATAAAAATGGTATGTTAGGGAGTAATACCTAGCATTGTTGATAGGTAGCAATAAGAAAAGATGCATAGTTCTCTGCAAGGTTGAAGGTAAAAGTAGACTGCTTTAGGAGTGTGCGTGGTTTAATCTCTCCTGCTCTTCTTTCAGCCCACACAGTAATTGCCTTGACAACCTGGCAGTTGATTAAAACTAAATCCATTGTCCAATTTTTGCAATTTAAGTATTTATTGAAAACACAAATATTACCTTGAATAGAGAAAAAACAAGGTTTCTTTTTTGTCAAGGAATTCTCTCTAAGGGAAGATTTTAAACTCACTCTGTCATATGTTGTTTTTATCCCTTTGTACGAATTAATCAGCACTCATTAGAGCTGGGAACTTAGTAGTCTTCACTGATCTCCATGGGTCTAGCGTGTTTTTAGTGAAATATCAAGGAACCAGTGAAACCAGAATGAAGGCAGAGAGAATAATGCTCACACAAACACCGGCACACTCTCACTGGTCCATTGGGGCCTATTAAATGTAGCGACGTTGGAATGAGTTTTGTGGCTGTCTCAGTTTCATTGTTATCACAGACCAGAATGACCTGAGATCAAGTCACTGTGAATTATTCTGTCCTTGGCCTCCATCACTGTATTTAGTCATTATTAAACATATTGTTCCTTTGAAGCATTTGAATGCATTAATTTTTGATGTTTGAAACAATTTAATCTGTCAGAGGATGAGGGTCTTAATTTTATTTTCCTTCCAGCCATTAGTGAGATAATTAGAAAAGCTTGAGTGGTGCTAGACCCCTATTTCAGCCAATCTTTCAAGTTTACAGACTTAATGAAAAAATAATATTTCATGAAGGGAATCTCAGTTTAACCTTGTGGAGAGGTTTTTCGGTCAATTAGTCAGATCCTACTTATCATGTATGGAACAGTTTTTTACCTTTCATCTTTATTTTATTTTTTTCAATTTGTACACTCTTGTAAAAGATCCCGACTAGTCTTTGCCACTTCCTTCAATCTCTGAGTCTTATTTTCTAGTTTTCTTCCTACTTTCCTGTCTCCTGGGATGTCTAGAATGGCACTAGAATGGCTTCCTGCCCATTGAGATTCATTGTACCGTCTCAGTTTTAATTTTGCCCCAGTTAATACTTTCCTTGTATTCATTCAAATGCTTTATGAGTTCCTGTTCTCTGAAGCATAGATCTTATCTGTTTGATTGAATGACACATTGCAAATATTTAATGTTACATATTTATGAGGACTTTCTGAATTATTTTATTACCCTTTTGGACATATTTATCAGGTCTTACTTAATTGATGTTAAGACTCAGCAATCCATTAGGTCTTTCAGTCAATTCAGATTGTAACTAGGATTCTTATGGCCCTCACTCCAGCAATGCTCAGCGTAGCTGAGTCAGAGCAGCTACCGTTCTGGCTTTGCTTCTTTTTAGCAGTCTTTGGGGCATCCTGACCTTTTGATATCATTATTACAATAAAAACATGGAGTATTGCCCAGCAGGGAGAGATGCTAGCAGGTCAGATACGTTTTCAAGATTCAGTCCTCATGCTAATTGCACTTAAAACCTTTTCTATTAAGAATTAGCCAGTTGGGCTGGGGGTGGGGTAGCTTGGTGGTTGAGTGATTGCCTTGGATACAGGAGACCCTGAGTTCGAACCCTAGCAAGGGCAGGGGGGAATTAGCCAGTAGATTACCTTATTCTTTGTGTATCCATTATGATCAAATCGTAAAATTGCTGAAGATACTAATGATAACAAATATATGCATTTACTCAGCATACACATGTTATATGAGAAAGAGGTAAAATCATAATCATCATTTGCAGGTGATGAGATTAAGGCACGGTGAGTTTATGTAATAATTTGCATGTTTACACAATAGCAAGTTGACCAAGGTGTATCTAGTCAAGTGTGTTCTCTAAAAACTTTTGCTTTCCTGTCTAGCGGCTTTTCTAATCCTTTAAAGTTGTGCGTGTGTGTGTGTGTGTGTGTGTGTGTGTGTGTGAGTGAGAGAGAGCGAGAGAGAGAGAAACCAGTGATTTGGAGGATTGAATCAGTATTTAATTTTAGATTCTTCTTTCATTACGTTGAGCTGTAGATGTTGGTGATTTTGACGCTGGGTTTCTGGAAAGAATGGTTGCCACAATAAATTAAACTATTCAAGTCTGTATTTTAGATGGTGCTTGCATTTGAGAACAACTCATTATCAGTATAAGTATTCAAAGTCATTGCCTTTGGATGAATACTTATTAACCACAGCCTCTGTGCAGAGTCTCATCTTAGGCACAGTTATCACAGAAAGTCAAACAAGGGGAATCTTGAACTAGATGGGCAAGGCAAGTCTTCCCTTCCATAAAAATATACTCCCACAAGTAACTACTTCAGAGCACACGGAAGGTGCAAAACATTGAATGGGTTGAGAGATGGCAGAAAATTAGGACATAATTTCTCTGAGGGAGTTGAATTAGATCTGGACTATGAAGGAGGTGGATTTCTTTCTGCCACATGCATTTAAGGTAGGGCTGATGCAGCACGGTTGCTAAGGATGAAGGGTTGTGCACAGGTGGCCTGGGTTGACCGTTAGGTAAGATATCTGTGATGGGGGGATAATTTTGAGGTGTAGTGTGGCGATATGATGTGGATTTTCTTTAATGCCATTCTGGACAATTGTTATGGCTGCACAAATGGGAAAGAAGTGATTGCTTTGAGGGTTATTCTTGATAGAATTTGTGGCACTTGGTGACCCATAGATTGGGAAAGGTCTGGGTCAAGGGCGGAGGGGTAAAAGATGGTGTCAGCCATAAGTTGAGGAGACTTAGGAGAGGGTAGATGGAAATCAGAAGAGCTGTTATCCTCCTGGCCTGCTTTGCCGAGGCAAGGATTGTCGTAGCAATTGATATGAACGTTTTTGACGACCTCTGGAATTGGAAAGCTGGTTTGTCTGACTTGATGTTGTATGTAGGGCATGTGTTGAGGGAGAGGGATACTCCTTAAAGAAGTTGTGGAGAAAATGCCTGTTCGTGCCAGCAGTTATGCTGTGTAATATATTTAGCGTATTTAATTAAGTATTGTAGGAGCCTTTTAGTCAGTCGTAAGTTGTATGAGATTGGAACGGGAGTATTTTTAGGTACTGATGTTGGCACTGAGTTTTTAGTACTAGAAGTCAGCATTTTGGCCTGGAGGCTCCCAGGGGCCTCTGGAATCCCTGTGGCCTGGACCAGGATGGGAGGTGTTCCACCTGTTTTTACTAGGGCATGGGTCTCTCTAGGCCTGGTGGGTGGTCTTTTTGGTGTGCTGTGTTCCATACATAAGTCGCCTGGACCACATTACCTCACTTCTTCACAGGTGCTCCTCAGGATAACATGAGTTCTCTGTGCTTTGGATGACTTGTTAGATTGGTAGCACGTGGCTCTCTGCCTGGTATACAGTAGACCTTAAAAAAAATAGAAAAGGAAATGATGCTGAGTTATTCTCATGGTCTATGGCAGTTAGTTTGTCCAGTCTGTTATTAACTCTGTAGGAGATAACTTTTGACCTGGTGAATAAAGTTTTCAGAGACATGATATTTGGATGACTGTTAAGGAAAATTTGTATCAGGGGTCTGGTAGATCTGATTTACTACTTATATCTTATTCTGTAGTTGAATGCTTCAACTGGAATACCTGTTCACTCTGCATTGAGTCTTTGACAATCATCTGTTTAGTATTTGAACAAGCTATGTTTTATTGGAAGATGCTATTTTTTTTTAATATCAAATGGTTGGATGGTAGCTCAGGTGTGCCAATAGGGAGGTACTGTGGCAGATGGGGCCCATGTGCCTGAGGACAGCTCAGTGGAGGCAGCTTTGCCATCTTTTCCTCTGTCATCTTGAGTTTAGTCATTGTCCCAGCTGAGGCTAAAAGTATATGAAAAATTTCCATTTTATTTATTTATTGTTTTTGAAACTTAGTAGCAGTACCTTATTTATTTTCCCCATTTTCTAAAAGCGATTCATTTTACTAGTGTTTATTGAGGTCAGAGCAAATAATGCCATTTTTTAAAAAAGTTTTGCAGAATTAGGGTTTACGTTGTAGCATTTTTCAGATATAAAAGGTATAAGGGAACCCAAAATTCTGACTAGAGCTGCTTAATAGAAGACCAATAAATTAAAGTATCAAAGTATTGTTGATTGAAAATTTAACAGAAACAAAAAGTATCTCTTAAATAAAAAGATATATTAATTGCAAATTGTTTGCTTTTATAAGATCCTTCTAGGAAAGCACATGCCATGCAAAGTGGACCCATAGCTGTGTTTTTAAGAAAGAGCAGCAGCTGTTTCAGGTTAATATTCTTTCAGTAGTGATAGATGTTTAAAGTCTAATAACATAAATCATTTTTTTTCCTGGGAAGTTCTCACCCCTCAGTTATAGGTGCTTTAAGCTGAACTGTAAATCCAGCCTGAACATTTTACCATTTCCAATGATGTAGCTCAAAAAGCAATTTAAAAGAAACATTGAGGTTTTGAAGTCAAACATAACCCCCTTTCTTGTGAAAACAGTCTCCTTACCTTACTGAACGTTCCTTTTCCTTTCTGTTAGAAAATACTTCAGCAACAATTTTTCCCCAGGGTTGAGATTTTAATGATGTGACCCTTAGTGAGCCTTAGGTGAATATGCTTATTTGATGCTCGCCGCAGAGCACATTTTGTGACTGGAATGGCGATTGGTAAATGCATTTTCTTCAGTGCAGGGTTGGACTGTGAGGCAGAACCCAGCTGCCGATGTTGTGAGCCTTCTCCGTCTGGAGAACCCGCACTCTTCCTCTTCCCTCTGCACTGATGCGCGTGGTGGGTAATGGGGCTGTGGACTCTTCAGGATCAAAGCTTACATCACTTTATATCAGCAGCCCCTGCGTGTAGAGCAGCGTCAGGCAAGAGAATGTGCTTAATGAATGCAGGTTGACTGAGCTACGAGGGGATGTGTGTATGCATGCATGTTTAGCAAATGGCGTTTGCAACTGACAGGCTCTCTTTTTGAAAAACACTATCTTGAAATAGAAGTTTATGGGAAGTCCCTCCACCCCTGGCCCCCCAATATAGGACTGTTTCTTACCCATTCCCTACCATATTAACATCTTATATGACTATAGTACAGTATTCAAGAAAAGTTGACCTTGGTGTAATCCACATATTATTTCACTGAGTTTACAAGCCCTCATATTGTGCTTGCATGCATAGTTTTATGCAATTTTGTCATGTTTAGATTTTGGCAGCTACCAGAGTCAGGGTACACCTTTTAGGCATGTGGGGTTCCATCCCCAAAAAGCTTCCGTGTGCTTCCTGTGATAGCTTACTCATCCACCCTGTAGCAGGATTTTAATATTCTTGACTTTGCTTGACTTATGCATTAACTATGGCATGTAAAATAATTATATGGCATTTATATTCAGGAAAAAGCAGCAGTGATTATATTTGTTGAACATTCACTCCTCAGTCCATAGATCTCTCTCATCCATGATTACATGTTTTTGATTGAAAAAATATTGAAATTAGATTTAGGAGTTGTCAACATTATCATTAAGGGAGTCCATTCTCATTAATCAGAACTTAGAGACCACAAGTTACGTACCTTATCTAGAAAATGCACAAAATTGCAAAATATAAGTAGAATGCTCAAAGTCAGGATCCAGTATTAATGAGTTAAATATTGACAAGTACATCTTAGAGTGTGATCAAAATGAGCAGAAAAACCGATGCAGTCTCATGTGCAGTATTGGAGTTTTCAGCAGCTTTTAATTGGTGTGACTGTGGATGTTTTGTGCAAAACTGAGACATGTAAAGATGGATACAAGTGTCCAGCCTAGAGGTATCTGAACAGGTTGAGGCAGAAAAAGTTAGGCAGAACAATGTGGGTTGATAAGCAGAAAATTAACTGATGGTCATCTTTCCTGAGAGGGCAAAGACATCTCCCAATGCTAATAAGGGTCTGACAAGATGGGCCCAGATGTGGATACTCCCTGCTGCTAAGTAAGGAACCACATTCTTTCTATTGACACCTAAGGCATGGACCAAAGACTGGACCAGAATTCCCCGTGCCTGTGTCCTAGGTTCAGGGGCAGGGAAGCAGTGGCCAATTAAGGAGAGGACATCATATAAAAAGGGCAAACCTCACTGCCTCATGAGCTCTGTCCCCTTCCCCACTCTGGGGGAAGTCTGCTCTTTTCCCTATGCTTTACTTTCTATAATAAAATTTGTCTACTACAATTGCCTCGGTGTCCCTTGGTTTCATTCTTCAACTCCGAGAGGACACGAACCTGACATCCACGTCACTGGCATCAAGGTGACCATGTGTTGTAAGGAAATCCATCCCTGGGGGAGGATATAGCCTACCAGATTGAAGACAGAATCACCTGTTTATATATATATATATATATATATATATATATAAAGAGAAACCTTGACATAGAAAGGGAAAGGAGGTGTTCCTAGGAGGTTTTTTTTTTTCTTTAGGAAATAGTTCTGATTTTTGAAAACAAAAAATTCTTTTGTGTGGTGAAGATAAGAATAGACAACATGGCAAAGTTTATGCCTGGGTTGCAAATATGTCAAAATGAGACCTGTCTTGTTGAGGTGGGAGAGGAGGCTCTGTTATCACATCCTCTTCTCTCATTTATTTCATATTTCAAGTGCTGGCAAATCAATGTAAGGTCATTGGGAATGAGAGGGCCTTTCCCTACTGACTCAGCTTTCTTTTCCTCCCTGCCTTCTCCTGTCCCACCATAGTGCTGCTATTAGGGTAGAAGCTAGCAGGAAAAACCTGTTTTGCAAAGAAAAAGTATCCAGGCACCACTCCCCTGTCCTTAGGGTTAGCAATGTCTTCCACCTCCTCAGGTTTGAAGACCTTCAGCCTGTCCTGGGAACACTGTGTTCCCATCAGTGATGCTCATATGGCTTGTGTGTGCCCTGAGAGCCAGTCTGTGAGCCTGCCGGTGGGCGTGGGGAGGCAGAGTCTGGGTGAGTATCAAGCAAGGCCTTTAAAAATAGCTTGTTTTTCATTTTTGGGAACATAACCTCCTTGTTCCAGTTTATTAATAATCAGTCTTTAACTCTTACATTAGGTACTGTGGGATTGTTTTAAAGACTTTACATAACTAACAATTTCTTTAGAGGATTTATCTGTAAGTGGGTGAAAAAGAGATTTTCCAGTAATGCAAAATAGGCCATGGTATGAATGGAATATTTAAGCACAGGAGAATGTTTTTAAAATTACAGAAGTGGTCTACAGGAAACTGGTGGAGACAGTGTTTTGAGATGCGTTGTAAGACTTGCTGAATGCTGGGCATGTTCAACAGGTGCGTTCAGAGGCAGGAGCCGGGGATCCGCTGAGTGCTGGCCGCCCCACATGTGCACTGCACAGGGCCACAAGTCCTGGGTTGAAGGCCTTCCACTTACTAGATCTGTCATTCAAGGTGAGTTTCTTCCTTGACTATAAATCCCTGTCTTACATTGAAGTTCTAAATAATAAAAAGAATAATGATGATAAAAGGACCCTAGATTGCAAAACCCTGTAAAGGTTTGAGTTTTAACACTTTGAAATCAATTTAAATTTCTTCTGTGTACAATTTTAAACTAAAGAGCATCTGAAAAGATGCTGATACATACATATCTTTAAGAGCAGGATCTGCTACTGAAATAATGCAGCAGGTCATTTGAGGATGACAAATGCATTTTTCTTTCAATATACGAAGAATAGATTTTTAGATTGATTATGATCCTCTTTAGTTTTTCTAAAAAGTTTGTGAGGAAAAGATTAATTACTTCCAGAGAAGAACTGTAGTAGTTTTTTGTTTGGCTTCATTCAGACTTTGTTTTTCTTAGGAAAAGCAAACATGAACAAAACAAAAACTATACCAGGAACCAGCAATCCTCCCTCCCTCCGGAACCTTTCCTCCCACTTACTTATTGAGCATCTGTTTAGGTGGCAGCTCTTTCAATGGGGATCAAAAATAGTCAGCATCCCTGCCATGGTTCAAATTAATTAACATAAAAATGTAGATATTCTCTGACTCACAATGGTTTAGCTTATGATTTTTTTAACTGCAGTTGTGTGGTGTCGATATACTTTCAGTAGACATCGTATTTTGCATTTTGATCCTTTCCTGGGATAGCCGTATGTGGTAGCATAGTCTTCGGTGATGCTCTGAGTATCAGCTCCCAATCAGCATAGGATCAGGATGGGGAAAAGGCCAGACGTCAGGTGTGCTGTGTTGAGCAACTACGATGTGTGGTAGGTTGGGTTTATTATTAATGCATTCTTGATGTATCATATTTCCAACGTGCAATGAGTGTACCAGGGTCTAACCTTTCGTAAGTCAACGAGCATCTGTATATATTCACTTCCAACTGAGTTCCCCTATCAGTGGAAAAATTTTAGGAGTGCTTGTGATAGAGACCTGGTGGGGCCATCTTTCCTTGAGGAAGTAACTTCTGAGTACAGATGTGAAGTAAGCTATGGAGTGAACAAACTTGGAGAGCAGAACAGAGGTGTATGGAATTAATAAGAATGAGTTCCTAAAATGATGAGAGTATTAAGCTGGCTTATGTGAGGGGTCTTTTGATAGTGTTCTCTGGAAGCTTGCGAAAATCTCTTCTGCTCATCTAATACTGTGGTTTGTCCATCTTGAGATAGTTTCAGAAACCATCCCTTAAGATTTTGAATACATTTCTTCAGTACTTTGCTTCATAGACTCAGGGCTGGGGTTCTAGCCCAGATCTAGAGCAGTTGCCTAGAATCAGTGTGCCCTGGGCTCGATTCCCAGCACTCCAAAAACAAGCAACAAACAAAGAGACCCACAGGAACCTCTGAATCAGAGTAGTATACTGGACAAGCTACACAAGAAGGTTGACTTCTTATAAATCTGAAATGGAGAAGAAATTTCCAGAGTAGACTCCAAATCTAGAAATCATAACTTGGAAATAGGTTGATATGTTTGACAACTAAAAAATGGAACATATCTTTATAATAAAAATTGTCAATTTAAATGACAAAACATAAACTAGAAAAGCTATAATATATTATAGTGAAAATGTAATATTTTCATGAAGATACCCCTTTGCTAGAGTAAGGCAGCTACCCCAAGATAAAGATAGGAAATTGTTTGAACAGGGCTTCATTTGAGATCACATACCAATGACCAATAAATAGATTAACCGATGTTTAAATTGACTAGTAGTCCAGGAGTACAAATTAAAATAAAACTCTGCATTTTGTTTCATTTTTCACCTTCGTCTGGGTATGATTAAGATGATGGCTGCACCAGCTGTCAGGGAAGGTGGGTGATGTGAATGAGGTGAATGTGCATGGTGACTGATGGAGCAGAGTGACTTTGCTGTGGTGTTATCTTCAACATTTAAAATGTAAACATCTGGGGGCTGGAGCCATGGCTCAATGGTTACAGAGCTTGCCCAGCATGCCCAAGTACATGGGTTCAAACTCCAGCACCCACGTACACAACTAAACGTCAGAGCAACAAAAGCCATGTGAAAAACTCAATAAAAATTGATTCTCTCTGTCTGTCTGTCTGTCTCTCTCACTGTCCTTCTCTCTTTAAAAAAAAAAAAGATACTGATTTAAAAAAAATTAAACATCTGAAAACCTTGTGACTCAAATGCTAATTCGTGGGAATATATTTCAAAAATATAATTATGAATATGAGTAAAGATTTAACTAGTTATGCTCACCACATGAGAATCATAAGGCAACCACAATAGGGAGATAAATAAATATGGCATATTGATAAAAGAAGCACTAGGCTGCTGTTAAAAACAAAGTTTTGAAGTTATTGATATGGAAATTTGTCTAGAAAGAATTAAGTGAACCAAGTGGATCACTAAATAGCAGTTAGGTCAAGTTTACATAGTAATATTAAAAATGCACTGTGTGGGGCTGGAGCGGTGGCTCAGTGGTTTTGGTGCTTGCCTGACAAGCATGAAGACCAGGGTTCAAATCCCAGCACCATGTACACAGCTGAGCGTTGGAGCAATGAAGGCCATGTGAAAAACTAAATAAAGTTGTTTCTCCCTTTCTCTGTCTCTCTCACTGTCCTTCTCTCTTTAAAAAAAATGCACTGTGTATTAGATATCTCGATAAGTTGATTCTCATTTAATAGTTTGTATTTTAAAATAAGATATTTAATAGTGATTTTTTAAATTTTTATTTTATTGTATTTTTTAAAGAGAGAAACAACTTTATTGAGTTTTTCACATGGCCTTAGTTGCTCCAACACTTAGTTGTGTATGTGGTGCTGGGTTTGAACCTGGGTCCTCATGCCTGCCAGGCAAGCGCCAAAACCGCTGAGCCACCGCTCCAGCCTGTGATTTTTTTTTTAAAAGAAGGACAGGCAGCCCTAGTTTTAATTTGTATATAATGTGAATCAAGTTTTGCTTGAAGAGGAATTGAAAAACAAAGAAGTGATTAGCATATTCAACTGGCATTTTTAATAACAGCCATGGGCAATAGTAGGTAAGTTAGAAAGTGAAGTTTGCCAAGGTACCATTTTAGAGTACATAGAAAGAAATGGAGTTTTAAAGAATAAAAAAAATTTGAACATTACATATGTTTCAGTTTAAAATTTTAAACACTTTTTGAAAAGTCAAAATAACTTTATATAAAAAGGTAATTATATTTACCATCAAATATTTACCGAATACTAAGCATTGCCAGAAGGAGAAGTGCAGGATGCATAATTAATGATCTAGTTGTGAAAAAGCTTCAGGAAGAGGTGATTCATGTTTAAGAGAGTGTATGGTCAGGAAGTAAACTAAAAGTTTAGATGAAAACATAGAAATGTGGGCCTGAGACCTGAGGATAGAATTGTGTGTAGGGTAGGTAAGGTTGATAACACTGGTGTGACAGAGAAGGTGCTTAAAGAGCCTGAGCCCCAAGGTGACCGTGGGATGGGTGGAGAACATTCTGCAGGCAGGTTGCCCAGCAGAGGCTCTTTAAGAAGGCGTAGATTTGGAGCAGGAGGCTCCCTGGATGCAGTGGGTGTTGGCTGGTTGGCCTGGAGCAGCAGGAAGTGAGGTGAGGCTGGATCACAGAGCTTCTCTTGCGAAGCGTTTGTGTAGAAAGTTCTCTAGAGAAATTAGTACTTAACTTTATTGGTATACTACCGGTTTCTCTTTAGATTCTGTAGAAGTATTAAGGAAAGTCCCTGAGTAAAGCCTGTACCTAGCAGATTTGGAAGTTCCTATTACATATCACAGGTTTTACTTCCGGTTTTCAAACTGTTATTTCTATAGTATATGAACAGCATTCTGTGGATTTTAATGTGAGAAATGATGAACTCGACTAATCTTAAGCAGGGATCTGCATACCATTGACCAGCATTCTTAATTAAGAATATCTATGTTGAACGGGGGCTTTGGACTTCATTTAGTTTTACCATGATAATCTCAAATGGGGGTTTTCCCTAATTATTTGCCTAAAATAATGAGTAGAAAGAAGAGATGAAGACTGAATTAGTTGCTTAACATAACATTTAAAGAGCCAATTTCATATGTTGTAATATATTTTTATAGCTGAATAAAAATTGTAAAGATTTGTACTTGGTAGAAAAGTATCTTGTGGAATACTAAATTAATCTTTCAAGTAAGTCTTCTAATAGTTTTTGTGTAACATGAAAGACTATATTAAGATGTTAACTATCTTTATACCTTTATTTCGTTTATTTTATAATGTACACTTTGTAGGTGGAAGAAAGTTGTATCTATGGCTGCAATCAGTGTGCTAAAGATATATGCAAAACATGATAAATTCTGGTGTGGCAAATGGTAATAGCTCTTTCACCATAATTATTTATATCTCATTGATTATTTTTATTAAAAAATAACCAGTTGTGTGCCCCAGCTAAGAGCTACACTATTACCAGTAACACATACCTCCTCTAAAAAAAATAAAAGAGACCTATGATAATATTTTCTTTTAGATCTAGAGTTAAGATTAATATAATTCTTTGTGTGGAGATCACCCCCTGTCAAGTGATTTGTGTGATCTACATGGCACTCAATATACAGTTCATTGCTGTACAACTAGTAATTTAAAACAAAGCAGAGGATCCTATTTGTTTTTTGAGTATAAATCTAAGGCATGATGCCATTCATACACAAAAAAAGTATCGTCAGGAATGAAGTATAAATAAAACTGATATTGCTAGAGGAGACTTACTCAATGAAAGCATTATGGAGAAAGTGGGCAAGAATTTTGAAAGAGTTTAAGGATGGTCTCAAAGATTTTTATCTTTATAAGGAATCCAGATGATTGCAGTCCATGAACCTACTTAGACTTGGACTATTAACATTTTTATTTCCAAGATATAGCACAGTGCTTTGCAATACTGCTACACAATTCTTTAAAAAATGTTTCATAGTTAGTTACTCTTATATATTTTAAACTAGAACAAAGACTTTAACAATTTTAGGTATGGTGTAGCAGTCCAAAACTCAGTTTAAAGTTAGATGGTAATTTGAGTCTTGATTTGACCATCGCTTCTGTACCTGTGATATCTGTCAGGATCTTTATCTTCTCTGTCTGCAAGGTTGTACTTGCAGTACCTATTTCAATATTTTAATGAGAACTCTTACAGCCTTAATCGAAAGAGACACTGGGATGTTGCAGAATGCTAGTTTTGTGACTTGCATTAACATATAAACATATTCTTTATGGTCTGCTGTAAGTGTCTAAGCAGTGGCATTGAGTGGCTTGAACACTGTCTGTGGCATATGATTATTTTTTCTTGAAATTCTATTAATTGGAAGGAGGCCAAGCTGGGGGAGAGAGTGGGAGGTGAGCAAAAGACAGCGAGGTTTCTTCTGTTACGGTGGAAATGTTCAGACCTTTCTTCTTCTCATCCAAGTATTTAAGAACTTCATTTTCAAGGAAGGTACGAGATATCCCTTTTCTTTTTAAAAAAAATTTTATTAAGGAGTTCAGTTATGGTACAATCATAAATGCATATAAAGTAACAATATGATATGCATATGCTCTTAAACCAGAATTATCCTCACATCACCCACACCCCAGTCTCTTGATTCTTCTATATTTTGCCTCTACAAGCGATATAAATGCTTAGATTGTGAATTTTCTAGAGTTAAATGATTGCATAAGAGTTATTTGGATTCTCAGGGGTTAAAGAGTATGCTACATTGATGATTATCTCCCTGGATCCCACCCTGTGCTCCCTCCCTCTCCTCTCCCCCTACTTATCCCCTCTCCCCTCCCCCTTCATATATATGCCCTAGATTATGTGTTGCTACGCCATTGCTGGGTCTAATACATGCTTTTGAGATGTCCCTTCTCTAATGAAAGAAACTGGTATTTAACAGGACAGAGATTCACCTGATTAATGAACAGAGTCTGAATGAGGGAGAGGCCAAGGAATGCAGTGTCCCTGGAGGAAAACCATGTAACATGGGCAACATGTTGTCTTCTCCCTCTTATAACTTGCAACCTCTTTTCTCTTCTGTCTCCCCTGACCCCCACACAAAAAAGTGATCTATTCTCCGTGTGCTCTGCTCTTGGAAAACTTCCTCTTTCTAATGAGCCCTCTGCCATAGTGCAACACAGAGCAGGCCACCCCTCGCCTGCCCAGCCTGGACTGTTGGATTCCAGCCAAGGGTGTCCAGGGCTCTAAGGGAATTTTGAATTGTAGATGAGGCTATTGATAAACTCAGATAATTCATGACAAATAGTAACTTAAAATATTTTTAAATGTACTATAGAATAACCTACTAGGGGCTTTATGGAGAAAACCGGTTTCTATGTATGAGAATATACAGAATTTCAAATGAGGTAGAGCAGTCTGTCCGGGAGTCAAGTTCTCATGGGGGCAGCCGCAGACCTTCTTTCTACATCCCTTCAGCTGCCTTGCACTTGGCCCTGGCTCTGCCCTTAGCTCACAGGTTGAGATTCTATAAGCAATGCTATTGGGAGATGAAGCCATTGAAGCTACCTCATAGTGCACCAAGCTGTTTACTTGGGAGCCAGCTGCCTAGGAGGTACTTAGAAGGGGTTGTTTACCTTAGAAAGCAAGTTTCCTGCCAGAGGTTGATCGTGGTGCATGGAATGAGATGCACCTAGAAATGCCTGCAAACAGATTGTCAGAGCGAGGGGGAGCCTTAGATGCACCAACACTTTATTACATTCTCTAAATGCTTTCCTTAGAAATCATGAGTGACTTAGACACTGAAGGAGAAAGTAAGGACATGTCCGATCCAGTATACTTAGCCAGATTGTTTATGGTGTACTTAATAAATCTGACCAAAGGAGAAATAATGATCAGTAAACATCTGTGTATCAATTTTAAGATCTTAAAGATAAAATTTCAATTTATTTGGAAATGTTTAATAAGAAACATGTTAAAAATGAAGTACATGAGCAGTATAGTTAGATTTTCTTGTCATTTAGTTTAGCAGTTCTTTCATTTCAGGAACAGACAGAAACAACTGAGAATTAAAGACATGTTAAGTGAAAATGCTGGTTTTATATGGTTTATTAAATTTTTTTTGTTACTGTTAGAGACAGATGAGTATTTGGGAAAAGTATGCAATATAGGATCAGAACTTAAAGTGCTAGATCCACCTGATCCATTTGTTATTGATTAGATAACTTCCTTCTAACCTTGGACAACTTACGATTCCAATCTTAGTTTTACTTCCTTGTGTATAAAATACAATTGCCAAAAGGACTTACTTGGTAGTGTTGTGCTGAGAACTATGTAAATAGAACTATGGGACACATCTGGCACAGTGTGTCCAAGTTGGTACTCAGTGCTTGCAAATTATTAATATGTGATAATTACTGCAAATTCCTTTTTAATGTGTCATATATTATTGCTGGTTATTTCTCTAGAACTTTGTAATTGGTCATGTGATGCATCTTTTTATAACAAATACAAAATGTTCTTTCTTTCTCTTATAAAGTGATATTATTCTCCTCTTACACATTTCTGACTTCCTGAAGCACCTAGGAAAGTGCTTTGTAAAATCATATTAATAAACATTTTAAAAGTTGAAGCACTTTCCATATAAGATCTATGCTAATACAATTATCATAAAGCTATATGTTATTGGAACTAATATAAAGAAAAATTTATTAATACAACTTGCAGGCTTTTTCTTTTTCTCTTTTTAGTCCAGGGGTTGGACCTAGGCCCTTGTGCTGCTAGGCATGGGTCCTAGCTCTATGCAGTACCACCAGCCCTGCTGTTGACTTTGTATAATAAGTTTGTGAGCTCATAATTGAAACTACTTATAGCAAATTAATAGGTAAATAAAGAAAAAAAAGCCAAAAAAAAAAACCTTTAAAGATGTATTTCTGGCTAATAGATTCTGTTATTTAATGTAACATTTGGTTTAAACTCATGCTGTTTGAAGCTGAGGTCACTGAATATAGAAATGGAAACCTCCGTTTTGTTTTATGCACATTTAAAAATATCCTTAAGGGAACCTTGAGTTTTATAAAGTCAACTATACAAATCTTCCTCTTTAGCACTCTCTCTCTCATCGTATTTGTACAAGAACATGTATTAGTTTTTTACCGTTAATATATGCCACTCACACCCCGCTTTCCTCCAGGACAGATTGTAGGCATACTGAATAAACAGATATAGATGGGTGGGGTTTTCCTTGAAATGCATAATTAGGTGCTGGGGATACTGTGAGAACTAAGGAGAAAATAAGGAGGAGGAAATTAGGGAGGAAGACATAGAAATATGGAGGAGAATAGTTTTACTCTGAGTTCTCATTGCTTCTTCCCAAATTCCTCAATGAACTGCAAGATAGACTGTTCTTGTTATGTTTATTGATATGCAATTGATATGTATTTTAATCAAACTAATTCTGTTTCTCTTCCCTATTGTCTTTCTATCTGGCTTCTTTATTCTTTTTCATATTTAAGAAAAGCACTATGGCCAGGCACAGTGGTGCACACTTACATCCTGGTACTGGGGAGACTGAGGCAGGAAGAGCTCAAGCTCTAGACCAGCTTCAACAAGTTAGCTAGCCCCTAAATAAATAAATAGAGCTGTGGATGCGGCTTAGTAATAGAATGTTCCTGGGTTCAATCTCCAGTATTGCCAAAAATAAAAATAAATTATAAAACCCCAAACCAAAAGCACCGTGTAACTTGCTGGTTCTTTCTGCAGCTTGACCCCTGCAGCTACCCCAGTGTGGGAATTTGCACGTAGGGGCATGTTTCCTGTGAGAAATCTTAAGCTGGCCCCTGACATTTTTAGGTGGTGGTTCACACAGGAAAGGACCAGAAAACTTGCACCAGCATATGATTTTATTATGGGAAGGACTGATCAACTTGGTGCACAAGTGGATCTTTGGACATAATTTGGTACCTTTGAGACCTTTGTAGGTCTGAGAGAAGGTGGTTGAAAACTTTAAAAATTATTGGGGCTGGAGTGGCAGCTCAGTGGTTACGGCACTTGCATGGCATATGCGAGTACGCACGTTTGAACCCCAGCACCACGTACACAACGGAGTTTTGGAGCAGCAAAGGCCACATGAGGAACTGGATGAAATTGATTCTCTCTTTCTCTTTCACTGACCCTCTCTCTTCAAAAAAGAAAAAAGAAAAGAAAAAAAATTATTGTAACCCTAATCTAGAATAAAGATTACAGAAGGTTAGAATTGATGTTTAGATTCACCTGGATAGAAATCAATGTGAATGATATTAATATTTAGTCCATGTTAGGTGTGTTTTTTAAATTGTAGTAAAATATAATATGAATTAAAATTTTAAACTTTTAGAAACCATGTTATTTAAGAAATATCTTTTCACACTGAGTAAAAAAAAACATTGTTCTATGGAAATGTAGATGAGTGAGTCCCAATTCTTTAAACAGGAAAATTATAGTTAAATCTGTATATGTTCACATAACTGTTTCTAACTTGAAAATATGTAAATTACAAAGATGGAAAAGTATTCCTTTCCTATTTTAACATAGAAAACCTCTAAATACCACTTCTGATTTTTTTTACGTTTTAGTTGTGGTAAAGTATGACATGAAATTACTATTTTGTCATTTGTAAGTGTTCAATATAAGATGATTTTTGTTCATTATATAATTTAAGATTTAAGAGAAATTTATTTTATGTTATTGGAGAATCATGAAGCTGAAAAAGAATCAGTTTTTCCGGAAATCTTTCCTTTTGTTTTCTCTTCAGCTTTCTTTTTCTCCACATATATACTTTAGTAATTGAAATAGTGCCAATTCCCTTAAAATCTTTTTTTTTTTAAACCTGTGATGCAGAAATCTTTTTCCCTCCTCAAGGTCTTAACAGAGCTGTAATTTTTTCATGAAATGACTTTGCCGTCCATCTGCGCTCATTCTTAATAAAAATACGATGAAACTCACAGTGGTGGGTTCATTTCAGTTGGCATGAATCACAATTATTAATATAGTCAACTTTTTGAGTAATAATACCTAGAAAAATCTGAAATCTACATTATTTAAGAAGTAACATTTTCACTTTACCAAATGTTTTAAAGCCCTATTATGAAGACTCTAGAGGAGTGATTATATGGCAGTTATCAAGTCCTTGGAAAATAGATACCTTTTATAAGTACTTGTTCTTATCATTTAACTATAACTGCAGGTTTTGTTGATGTCATCTGATCAGCCAAATGCATTTCATTTGCTTTATTGATTAAAATTATCTACATTATTTTGCATTTATGACAGTAACTATTTGCTTTTAAAAAGGCAGTGTGTAAGCTTGGGTTGCCCTGAATTCCTTTGGGTATCTTTCATGCCTAGTATATATATGTTAGTAACTGAGTGCTATGGGGTGGGTAATGCCCGTGGCAACAAGTTACCAGCTTCTTTGCATCTAATTGGAGTATTCATTAATTTTTTTTAAGACCCTGGAAAAATGTGCATAATTTAACTAAGTTTCATAACCAATTTTTAGCACAATTAAAAGCCTTCCAAATGACCTTAAGCTGTAGCATAGATAGGCATCAGATGTAGCACTTGAACCCTTCATCTGAGTAGATTAGCAAAGGAGTTATTTTCTTGGAAAATGAAAGTGGGAAGGAATGAGATTTGCATAAAGGCACTTCCTTTTGCCACCTTTGAATTATTTTTAAAAGAAGTATGGTTTAATCTTACTCCTGTTATTAAACTGCTTTAAGCTTCTTTCCAAGGATCTTAGCCAAATTCAAGGATTGATTTCCTGCCTGTGCTTTAAAACATTGCTGTCAAACAAAGGAGAGAAAGGCAAGCAATAGAGATACAGTCCCCTTGTGTTTTCAGTATATTTGCATTTGTTCTTGATTTCTAAGGTGTTTTAAATTCCTAAAGGAGTTCCCTTGCTTCGAACTCCATTATATATAAATTGTTACCTGAGTGGGTTTGTAGGAGATCAAAGTAAGTGTCAGCTTAGTTAATAGAAGAGATTTTTTCCTTTCAGAGCTATGATATAAGGGAGATTTATTTATGTTTAGAATTTAACATTGTTAGGGAAACAGTGGGTTATTGAAGTTTGAAAAGTGTCAAGGAAAAAGTGGGTGCTATTTTCTGTAGAATCTCAAATTTTCTTTGAAGTCTGTAGAGGCTGAAGCAATTGATAATCTATTAGATTACATGGAGTTTCTTCTTATTTTCTGTGTTTAGAATTTTTTTCCTTCTTAGGTGTATTTGCATTCTTGTAAATAAAATTTGGCTTAAACAGATGATTCTGCCTGTCCCTCTTTTTTTTTTTTAAAGTGTTTAAGTGAACATTAGCAGTTTGTTATTTTGCCTGTTATTTTATAGGATACTTAAGGGCAAAGAAGATGGAACATCTCAAGGAAGCAAACTAATCCGTTCCTATGGATTTACGATTTTGGAAAATAGTGTTCTGTATCCTATGAATTCATTGTATGTGTGCTTGCTCTCTGGGAGCTGATGCTGCTGTCATTGGAAAGTTTTCTTTGTGTACCAAGCTCTTTAACAAAATGTCACATAAACTCATTTTTTGATTATTGAAAGTAAAAGTTTTGCACTAACTATACCTTGTGAGTACAATCAAATATATAAACCTTTCCTATTAGATGGGCGTTTAAGGTGCTAAACCATGAAGTCACTGTTTTCCTGGCTGTTCATTGGAGTGTGAAGTTGGATTCAGAATTCCAGTTTCCAGTATGGTTGGATGGGTATGTGTGTGGTAGGGGTGGTTAACACTGCAAAGCTCATTTTCTCTATAATACCACTTGATTAGAAAATGATACCACCATGATACGGTAACCCTACATATGACGCATGTGCGCGCGCACACACACACACACACATATATGTTCCCATGAATATAAGAAATGTTCCATTTTTCATATGAATTTTAGGGACACATCTTTAATTCTGACAGTGTAAACATAAATTTGAAAGTTATATTCTATGCAAACTTGTTATTTTTAGATTCTAGGAGTTGGAGCAGGGACCCAGTGCCTTGGTAGTGATGAGCTGTTGGGGGTTGGTGTCTCTTTTCATTTTAATCTCTTAGAAACACTCTTAACCTTAGGTCTGTTTCATACACTTCTTTCTCTGAGGTCCCTGGAAGTTTGATTCATCTGCAGTCTGTTCACAATCAACAGCAATATTTTTGACCATAATTGCTATCCACCACCCCTTTCCTGCTACATTGGGTTAAATAGTGGTGCCACAAAATTCGTGCCTTTCTTGGAGCCCATTTGGAAATAGGGTTGGTTGTTGCCAGTGTGATTAGCTAGGGTTCGTCCCTTAATCTATTCTGATTATGCTCTTACTAGACAAGGAGAAACAGCACTGTATAACAGGGGCAGAGATGGGGGTGATGTATCTATCGACCCAGGAACCCCAGCAATTGTGGCAACTCTGGACACTAAGAGAAAGACATGGAACGGATTCTTTCCTGCCTGCAGAGAGAGCATGGCCCTGCTGAGAGTTTGATTTTGGACTTTCAGCCTCTGGAGCTTTGAGAGAATAAATTCCTGTTACAAGCCATCTAGTGTGTGGTACTTTGGTACAGCAGCCCAGGGAAACTAATATACCTGCCTGTAAGTAGCCGATAAGAATGTAATCTCAGTTTTTTTTCTTGCAAGTCTATTTTTAAAGCAACTGTGTAATTTTAAGGTTCCCCAAGGGTTAATGCTATCAGAAATGGTATAAAAGTAGCTTATAAAAATTTTTTTAAATAGTTCATGATATTCCAAAAACAAAGCTGAGAACCTGTAGATGAAGAGCCTTTATTTTTCAACCATTGCTTCAGTCTACTGTTAAATGGGAAAGCTTTCCATGCTGGGGCCACATTCCCAAGCATCTCCTCTAGCTGGGCTAGGGCAGGGCTCAGCTTCTGCATGTTTAAGTCTCCCTAGGGAGATACACAGCTGGGGATGAGAATCACTAGTGCAGAGCACAAGGCTATAGACACCCCCTCCACAGTGCTCTAAATCCTGGCTACGATTACCTGCCTGGCTTTTAAAATTTACTAGGGCCTGAGCCCCAGTGCCACTCTGTCATTCCTCAGAGAAGCAGATGGCTGACTCTAGGGCAGATTTAAGGCTTCTAGTGAATTACAGCATGTCGCCAATGTTGAAAAATACTGGCCTAAAAGTCTTCACATTCCTTTGAATAACTACAAATAACTGGGATGTTTTAATTTTAAGCTCTTGAGATTTTAATTTTTTTTTTTTTTGTAAACAGCGGATGGATTTAGATTAAACAAGCCAATTCTCAGTAAGACAAAAACAAACGAACCACCTGATTCTCCCTCTTTGCCATGCCCAGGTTTCCCAGACCGCTTTGCTAAAGGTGGCCAGCAAATAATGGGTGAGCAGGGTGTGTGAGGGGATTATCAGTGAGAAGGAACAAAACAGGGAAATGCCACCGGCCGGAAGTGAGAGGCAGAGGCTACTGCAGCCACCGGTGCCTACTTAAGTGTGAGTGTGAAGCAGCCTGCAGAGAGAGGACTTGACACACGTGTGTGTGTGCCGACATTGGTATTACACACCCATTTATTTAGCTTGGCAATGATTTTCTTGTGTGGCATAGAAATATGTGCACATAATTTCCGCCTCTAAAGTTCTCTTAGCTGTGAACGTTGCCTCGGTGTTATGGGATGGTTGCTGGAAGCTCATTCCTTTAGTACCCTGATACTCTGTAGACTTCTTTGGCTATGTCTATATATAGAGTTGTTGACTAAGAGAAACATTGTTGCAAATACCTCTGATACTACGCTGGTAATTAAGTTCCAGTATTCCACTGTTGCCATTTCTTACATAATGACAATGTACTTGAAATATGTAAGAAGATGATTTAATGCAGGTCTGTTTCATGTAGAAGGCTAAACATGAAAGGCACTGTATAGACTTTTCACTTTGTGTTGGTCTGCCTGTCAGCTCTGCATGCTTCCCTAGCTTCCTGATGACCATAGCTTCTTTTTATCTGTTTGTTCACTGATGATTGGGCTGTGATTGAACTATTGAAGGCTGTGGTCTAGCTAGTGACACCATTAAGGAGACCTCATTGTTGGTGAAATTTTTAGAGGCTGGTTTCTGCGATGAACACTTGATGATAGTTCTTAAAAGTAATAGTGGTTATAGTTGACATTCTTGAACATCTGCTAAAGCACCCTGACGTTAATGTTCATATCAGTCTTTTGAGATCCATAATAGCACTTCTATTTTATCGATTGGAGACTGTCACTTAGCATTGTAATTTGGAACTAGCAAAACAGCTTCTAAGTAGCTTTCTGAATAAAACATATCAACTTGAACTTGGATATTTCCTTGATATCAGTACACAGACTCTGATTGCTTTATGCTACTAAAGTGTAGTCTCAGGGTTGCGGGATGGGAGCAGATAGCTCTCTTGTGCCTGTGCTAGCCACCGTCAGCCCGCTTTGGATCCTACACCACACACACAGCTAATGTTTTTCTATTGTGCTGCTGACCTCTTCTTACCCAGTTATTTTTATAGAATCTCTTGCATTCTCCTCTTGAGAACATCACGTCCTGTTTGTAACTTCTATTAAAAGTTTTTTAGAGACATGAAATTATAACCACCTGTCAACTTCCAGGTCCCTTCTTGCCTTAAACTAAAGTAGAATGAACAGAATAGGATTTATTACAGTAAGCCATCTCTTTTTCATTCTTGATGAGAAAAGTGTGGGTATGCTAGCAAGTCAAATGCCCGATTATTCCAAATGTGAGTACCAGTTTTATGTACTTATTAGGAACACATCAAACTGATTTTACTCATGGCACCAACTGTTCTTTGTGAGTGTAATTCAAAATGCATTTTTCTTTCCTTGTCTCCCTTTTCTCTGCATAGCCTTTACCTGAAACCACCTCTTCTCCACGGTAAGGTTTACTTGGTAGAGCTGTGTAGTAGCAGACTTGAAAAGGATCTGGATCCTGATGGCAAAGAAAAACCATGGAAATTGTCAGATGACTTTTTTTAAAATCGCAGAGGCAATGACTGATGTTAAAAATCTCCTTTCGATTCCGTATTTTGATGGGAAAGTCTAAACACTTACCTAATCTCCTTCCCTTTCACTATTTCTCTCTGGTTGTAAATCTCTGAAAACACATGTCTTACAGAGTTTTCATTTTTCCTGGTTCTGGCAGTAATACTGACTTGAAAAATCAGAGTGCATTCTAAATCATAGCATATTGTCAAATTTCCTACTCAACCTGAGACCTCAAGTGTGATGAATTAGGTATCACTAAGGTGGGGCTGCCATTTTAGTAGGGTTTATCCTGTAGTGCGGAGAATTCTCATTTTCTTTCTTCAGAAAAGCTGTGATAGGCTGAAGGCAGACTAAAGAAGCTTGGCTCCATCAGTGGCCTGAATTACTTACTTTTTATCCATTACTTTGGTTACATCGAAGTTGCTTTAGTTCATGGGCACTGGTGGGTTTAAATAAACCAAATGTTTTAAAATAAAATTTCAAAAATTTCTTCTTGAAGTATGTGTATGTGAAAAGATATTTTCAAGAACATAAGCATAAGGTAAGATAACCAAATTCCCTGTAAGAACAATCGTGTTGTTTTGTTTTTGACAGTGCTGGGGTTCCAATGAAGGGCCTCCTGCATGCTAGGCAAGAGCTCTTGCACTTAGCCAAATCCGCTCCAAGAGTGTTCTCCTTTTAAAGTTAGCCTGGAGGTTTCTTCTTTTCTTTCCCAGCATGACAAACCCCTTTTAAAAGGTGTCCACAGGCCATGGGATTTCAAACCCCACATAACAAAATGTCACTTTATATTTGATCCCTAAAGATTTTGGAATTGTTGAGATTTTCTGACCACCTGACCATTTATATTTAACATCCACGCCTTGACATTGAGCAATGAGAGCTCATTGTAGGGACCCTGGACTTCACTTTGTTACTGTTACGGAGGTCACTGAAAGAAAAGACCAGAGGGATTCATGTGGTTTGCAGTTCAGACAACTGATTTTGCTTTCACTGAGGCAATGAAGCAGTAGATTATCTTCTTAAAATGTTACAATTAGAAACATTTTTCACAAGAAAAATTCCCAAGAAATTTTGTTAGTCCAATTATAAGAAAAGATGAAAAGTTATATTGATCTATTCCCAACTTTAATTTAAATGTATAATGTTAGATCTTTGATTACAAGGTACTTGTAAGTTTAAAGACCTATTTTGCATGTATGAATATGTAAGAACAAATCCCATCATAATGTACAACTCTAATGCACCAATAAACCCAGGTCCTTGTACATGCTAGGCAAGTGCTGTAACTGCTAAGCTACTGCTCCAGCCCCTTGAATAAGCTTTTCGACAGAAAAATGAACTACGTAAGTGGAAACTTCTTTCTTGTGTAATAATTCGGTAGTTTTGTACAGATTTGTGATGAGTATACTTATCCAGAGAGTCGCAATGAAATGGTATTAAATTTAATTGCTTTATGGTTGGAAAGTTTTCAATTTGAGTCTTCATGTAGGTGTTACTAGTATATGGGTTGTGTGTGTGTGTGTGTGTGTGTGTGTGTGTTTTGTTTTTTTACTTTTTGGCAGTACTGGGGATTGAACCCAGGGCCTCATGCATGCTTGTAAGCACTTTACCACTGAACTGCATCCCTAGCTCAGAACTACATTTCTGCATGAATACTTTGAGAATGAGTTCTATTTGGCAAAAATATGTATTTTTTCAATTTAATTTCAATAGATAGGTGAATTTGTATTTGATGTGTAATCAATTAACATTTTAATTTACTTTCATATGTAAATGTAAGTAAATATTCCTAAAGAGTCATAAACCAGAACTTTTCATCTGCCTCGGGTATCAGTCCCTACTGTAGATCCCTGGATTCAAGAGTGTGGACCTGTAGTATGTTGTTGTAAATTAAATTGAACTATTTTCCTCTTCAGTCTTTAAAATAATTTTTTAAAATCTATATACATTTTGTAAATTCTGTTGGATGAATAAGGTGTGCTTGAGATTGGGTGTTTGTTTTCATTAGTAAAAAATGAAAACGTGGCATAATGTTTAATGTAATAGTCTTGATGAATAAGCTATGCTGGGGCCAGAAGGATGCCTAAATGTTTGAATGCTGTGAACTTAAACATATATATATATAAATATGAAGCAGAAACAAAATGTCTGGTAAAAACTACATTTGCTAGGTTGATGGCGCATGCCTGTAATCCCAGCAGCTTGGGAGGCTGAGGCAGGAGGGTTGCAAGTTCAAAGCCAGATTCAATAGTTTATCAAGGTCCCAAGCAACTTGGTGAGACCCTGTCTCAAAATAAAAAATAAAAAGGGCTGGGGATGTAGCTCAGTGGTTAAGTGCCCCTGGGTTCATTTTCTGGTATGAACCAATCAATCGATCAAACCCAAAAACTACATTTGTGAATGATTAGAATGGATTAGAATGGATTAGTGATCCATTTCCACAGGTGAATTTACCTTATGAAATTACATGCATTGATTTATTTTGTATACTTTATTCACAGTAGTGAGCACCCTTAAGGGCATTTATGCATCTTAAATCGTTTCTGAAAGAGATAATTAGGCATGTATTATGAATAAGACTCTACTGGGTATGGGGAGAGGGAGTGAGATTCTGAAGAGCTTGTAATGAGCAAGAGATTCGGAAAAGAATGTGTTGTGCAGAAATGGAGTTACTAAGTTAAACTGGTAAAATGTCTTCAATATTGAAGTTTCTCTTATTACTTATATATGTATGTACATAATGTATGCATTTATCCTTGTGTATATTTATATGAATATATAATAAAAATAAAATAAAAAGCAGTATTTATAAGGACTTTCAAAGGTTTTCCCATGGCCTTGTTCCATCTCTTGCTTTCTCATATTCTTCCCTGCCGTTGTTCAGGAAGGTAGTGTGGAGCTGTTAGGTGCGCAAATGATCCAGTGCTCTCCCAGTCTATAGCAGAGCCTTGGTGATAACTCTGGAATTGTCTACTTTGATGCTTTCCTGCCCCTTCTTCTCCCTTGGGGAAGGAGGATCATTATAGAGCCTCTGCCGTGTCTGTTACAGTTTGGCCAATTCCTTCAAACTCAACCATTTGTTAGAGATGTATATATATATGCAAATATAAACATGCATGTGTGTGTGGCTATCATTTCTATCTCTTCTGATAATTTTCAACTTATCTGGGGAAAGCCTATTTGTACTGCTCTGCGACCTTTTATGGAACGTCAGACCTTGTATATGTGGTCTGCATTTATCAAATCAATTAAAATAGAATTTTCCAGTAAAGACAAGAGTCAGAAATATGATGAAGATGTGGTCTCAAATAGAATCCTGTGACTGATCAGGTTTAGAGCATTTCAGACTTTCTTCAATTGGATGAATAACTAACCTGTGTTGACTTTTTCTTTTTTTTTGAGTGATGGTTTTGGTTTAGTCAATAAGCTTCAGTTCATCTTTTGGGCAAAGTATAGTTCACGTGCAGGAAAGTACATATATCACAAGTGGATGATTTTCCATAAATTAAACATGTATGTGAAGTATCCATCCAAATCAAATTGTGAAACATTGCCAGCGGCCACTGGAACAAGAGTCAAGAATGATGCTGTCCCCATCACCACAAGGGACCATCTGTCCCTGAAACTGCAGTAGGACAACATGTGCTCTTTTTGAATTCAGCTGCTTTGGCTCAACATTGTTTTTGAGATCTAACCTTTTTGTTATCGCTGGATAATATTCTATTGTAGGAATTTATCAAAAAGATTGCATAGTACTGCCTATCCGTTTAATTTAATTTTAACTTTTTTGAATCCAGGGTCATTTTGCATCTGAGCTACACTCCCTGTCCTTTTTATTTTTTACTTTAATCCAGGGCCTCTCCAAGTTGCTGAGGCTGATTTTGAATTTGACATCCTCCTTCCTCACCTCCTGAGGTGTATGCCGCTGCACCTTGGTCTGTTTATCCTTTTTACTGTGTTGAGGGTTACAGAAGCATTAAATTAAATGTAGCTCTGCATATGATAGCAGTGAGTTGTAAGATACAGGAAGAGATAGGAGTAAACATTTTCTAGCATTGTTTAAAATTATATGTGTTTAATACTCTATGTTACACTAGTACTATTATATAATTTATTCTATGTAAACATTCTTGTATCCCATTACGATAATGCAAAGGCAATGAACCATAGAAATCATGAGCATAGACTTTGACTTCAAAGGGCTTGGGTTTGATTCTTGATGCTACCATTTACTATTTAATTATTGAGGAGAGCTCTTGACTTCATGATATAATCTGGGAAAGTACTGTCTTAAGGTCCTACTATATTCATTTCAAAATTTGGATTTCTGGAGAGAAAAAAACACATTCAAATTTGCCTTTGGTCTTTTTCCTGAAAGTTTCAATCTGCTGAACACTCACGAAAAAATCATTTGCACACTGAGACCTTGCGAAGTACATACTTTTGGGCCTGCAGAAAAATTTTGGATTGAACCGAAGGCCCTGAAAATAGAAGGTTATAATTGAAATGTCAGCAAATGTTACTTTAACAATTGCAGTCGATGCTGCTGGAATATTAAATGTACCTGTTAACTACATTTTTTTCTTTTCAGAATATAAATTTTAATATGCATTCCATATCTCTCCAGCCACATTTCCTATATCAATAGTCCCCTGTGGCAACTCTATCTTTGAATACAAACTATTCTTGTTCAATATTTGAGTAGTGATAATGGGTTTTATTCTATAAATAACAGCTTTAGTATCCTAAACTATGGCCTGCATAACTTTACCTTTTGCAAGAACAATAGTGCTTTATTTTCTAAATGGCAATTTTAATGTTTTATTCATTACCAGTAAACAGAGGACACTGGATGAAAACAGTTTATTAGTTTATTAGGCTGATGTATGGCTGTGTTGATGGTGCATCTTATATCCACTGGGATAGCGCACCTGAATTGCTGAACTACGTCTGGAGCCTTCGAAAACATTTTAATAGTATAGGTTATATATGAATAGCAATCTAAATGGTCCAGAGTCGACAAGGACTCCTTGAAAATCCTATTTCTTCAGAGCTGTTTTAAAAAAGTTCTTGTTCCCTCTGAGGTTTGCCCAAAAGTGTACTTGTCAAACTTTTCTTTGGAAAAGGGAAGTAATTCCATTTGTATGATTGAAAGTAGCCTGCTGCAAACAGAGAATTTATATAAATTCATTTGTTTTACTTGAAATTGTGTGATCTTTGAATTGTATTAATCGTGTACTGTTTATTTAGATATAAATTCTAAATAAAAATCTACAAGGGAATTGAACGCTTTACAAACACCCATGTTCCATTGTGTGAATTTATGTCCTTCCTGGGACACGATTTTGCAAGGAACCAGATAAATCTGGGGTCTCTGTGGTTTGTAATTCCTTTGTCCTCCTGTATATTTTGAATCTGAAGGTCAGCATTGTACAATACATGTCAAGAACTGGGTGATGTATAAATGGTGTTTTTTTTTCGTCAGTACCACTATTTAAAATAATTCAGCTCTTATTGTAGAAATTAGGAGATTTCATATACAGGTACAGATTGCTTGTTTCATTTGAGTATCACTCTGGAGCAGTGCTTGCTAGGAGTGGTGCCACAGTGGCCCTCAACAAGAGGACATTCTTTCTTCCTGCCTCTCCAGCCTTACTCTGTCTGTCTATATCCCTTGCCCCTTAAGAACATTTACAGGGCTGGAGCGGTGGATCAGCAGTTACAGTGCTTGACCAGCAAGCGCAAGTACACAAGTTCGAACCCCAGCACCTACGTACAAACTAAGTGTCAGAGCAACGAAAGTCCTGTGAAAAACTCAATAAAAATTGATTCTCTCTCTCTCTCTCCCTCCCTTTCTCTCGCTGTTCTTCTTAAAAAAGAAAGAAAGAAAGAAAGAAAAAAAGAAAATTTAGATATTTAGCTCCCTAAATCACTTACCCCAGAGCTTCCCAACTGGAACATTGTGGATTAGTTACAGGCTTGCTTAGGTGCCAGTTGCCTCAGACAGTTGGGGATGATGTGAAAACCGATGGGAAGTATTGGGTTAACCTTTTTGTGATAACTTCTTGCATGGCCTGGCATCCCCAGGATGTCCCAAGCTTAATGGTTCAGGAAATCCCTTCAAAAAGGAGCTTCTCCTGGGTTTGATACCAAGCTGTGGAGAACTATTAACTCTTAAGGGCTTCTGCAGACAGAAGTCACCTGTGAGCTCTTTACCGTAGGTGCTCTTTCTGATGTCAGCAGCGGCTTTGGTGCATCAGTGGGTCAGTGTCTGGAGCCCAGCCCTGCGTGAGCTGCCTAACAGGGATGTTCCAGATGACAACAGGTGCACTGTTGAAGTGCCCTCTCCAAGTAGGGCAGGGAATTTTAATAAAGATTGTGTTTGAACACATTGTCTTTGCATATAGCTCTATGAGAAAAATGATTGGTTAGAGATATAATATGTGCTTGTTTTTTAAGGTACTGCTAATTGCCTACAAAAGAGCTGAAAAGCTGCAAAATTCCTTCAGTGTGCATTGAATCCTTGTACACATTATGAAAATTATAAACTCAGTTGTCAAATTTGTTTACTCAGAAGAGTGCCTAAGGAGAAACATACAAGGAGCAACAGAAAGTCACTCTCAGGGTGGATGAAAATGTTATCATCAGGATGTTGGGCATTTAGAAATTAGGAAGATTTTTTGGCCTAAGTTTCCAATGGCACTGCGACGTAATGTCCTTGGTTGGGTTCAGCTTATGTATGTTGTCCTGTGCTCACAGTGGCAGTGGAGTGGCTGTGTGATGCAGAGTAGGTTACATCGTATTAATTCAAATACAGTTATTCTTCAGGACGTAGCAGTGGACTTGGGGTGCATGTTTGGTTCTTTCGGTCCTCAGGCTCTGAGGATTATGGAAAACCCTTGACGCTTTGGTTCAAGGCTGGCTGTGCATGAATAACAGTGCTTTGGAAGACATACCTAACTCTTTTGAGATTACTTTGCAGGGGTTTTCAAATAACTGAAGATGGATAATCTGGTGAGATGAAAGTCAGTTACCAGCAAGTATCAACTACATTCTCAGCAGTTATAGCCCTGCAAGGGGAAGAAGATTTTGCTAAATTAACAGTACATGTGGTGATAAGTTTACAACCAGATAAAAATGAATGTTAGATTAAGCAAAAAAGCATACCTTCTGAGAGTTTAGTGAACAAAGCAGACATGCCATTAAGGTCTGTAGAATACAATAAAAGGCCAAGACAATTCCCAGTGTGTTATGCATGGTTTTAAATGTGGGCCCTCTACAGGTGCTGTTCAGTGAAAATATAAATGAAGCAGCTTAAATAGCTTTAAGTTCCTAATTGCCACATTTAAAAAATGGAAAAGGCACAGTGGAAATTGCTTTTAATAATATATATTATTTAATCCCAATACAAAAATTTATTATTTCAACATAAAGTGATTAGTGGAAGATTAGGAATTATTTTTTCTAGTGCTTCTTGAAATTCTGTGTATTTTGTTCTTGAGGAACAACTTAAATTGGACCAACACATTTCAAATGTTCAGTAGGCATGTTTCGCATATTCGCTGGTGGCGACTGAAGAAAACACAGACAGTTCTTAATTCTTCCTTGTGTCTCTTTAGTGCTGTGAGCAGAGATTTCATGCTGCTCTTAAACAATCATACAAATTTTTAAAAAAGGCTGACATATGCTTTCTGGAATATAGAATCCTTTTATTTTTGTATAGACCAAGGGTTTAGTTGGAAAGGGGAGGAAAGAGTTTAAGTATTTGATTCAGTGAATAAATGATTAAAGGTCATAGTGAAAGTGATTAAGGTGTAGATCTCCTAATAGTGGGAATAAGAATGCTGATATTAAAAAGGGGATGAAATGGAGAATGTAGAGTTATTGAAAATCCAAGTGTCATTCTGGAATGGATTAAATTAAAAAAAAATAGATCCAGAAAATCTCCATGAGTAGGAATTCTGGATGATGGGTTTTCAGAACAAGATTACCCCATATGTTTTAATTTATTTGGATCGTATTTCTATGAAACATTGTAACTTAGTTGCCTCTCTTCCTCTGTAAAAGGAGAGTGGGGAAAGTTAGTGTATCTTTTCAGGAGATCTGGCTGTCCTGGGGGCTACATTTCCCTTTTCTTTCTCACCATAATTTAAGATGACAGGATGTTCATGTGGCTTTTATTCTGATCTGCTTGGCTACCAACAACAGTGGTGGCCTGGCAGTATTATTTAGATCTCTGTTTTAAAAACCAAAATGGTACTTACCAATAAGAAAAAGAGTAAGTTAATAGTCACTGTGTTTTGTGGAGGGGTGGGGTGTTACTGGGAATTGAACTAAGACTTTCACACAAGATTAGGCAAGTCCTCTGTCACTGAGCTACACCCCTAGCCCTTTTTATTTTTTTGTGAGACAGGGTCCTCACTAAGTTTCTGAGGCTGGCCTTAAACTCCTGCCTCAGCCTCTCAAGTCACTGGGATATCGTGTGCACCGCTGTGCCCTGCTAATAGTGCCTGTTTTTGTGGAATGCCCTCTGCAGATTGCATTTCTTGCATGCAAACATGGAAAAACACTGAGGTGTTAGCCCTTTTGTGGATGTGAAAAAAATGGAATCTTAGATTGGAACTGGGCCAGGGATATAATGTAACTTAGCAACAGACAAACTGGAATTTGAATTCAGAACTGTACAATCAGACCCAATGTCAGGAAGTGAGTAAAGTGAATTAAGGACCAAAATCACCTCTGATGAATGAGAGTGCTGCTTTCCAGGAATTTATGAGGACCCTGGACTTCTGGGGGTGGGCATGGGGTGGATTCTTGTATGAGTCTCTGAGAAAAGCTCCTTTAGAGACAAAATGAACCAAAAGACCAGAGCTCTGCTAACTGTTCATTTAGACCTCATCAGTCCACAGAATAAACATGCATAGCTGCTGCCCAGAGGGTAGTAGTGAGAATGACTCCATCAGTGAGGGATAGCAAGATTAACTCTATCAGTGGAGGGTAGGAAGATTGATACCATCAGTGGAGGACAGAGAGACTGACTCCATCAGTGGAGGTAGGGAGACTGACTCCATCAGTGGAGGGTAGAGAGATTGACTGCATAGTGGAGGATAACAAGACTAACTCCATTGTGAACGATAGCTGGACTGATTCCATCAGTGGAGGATAGCAAGACTAACTCTCTCAGTGGAGGATAGCGAGATTACCTCCATCAGTGAGGGAGAGCAAGATTAACTCCATCAGTGGAGGATAGCAAGATTAACTCCATCAGTGGGGGAGAGCGAGATTATCTCCATCAGTGGAGGATAGCAATACTAACTCCATCAGTGGAGGGTAGGGAGACTGACTCCATCAGTGGAGGGTAGGGAGACTGACTCCATCAGTGGAGGTTAGGGAGAGTGACTTCATAAGTGGAGGGTGGAGAGATTGACTCCATCAGTGGAGGGTAGAGAGATTGACTCCATCAGTGGAGGGTAGGGAGATTGACTCCATCAGTGGAGGTAGGGAGACTGACTCCATCAGTGGAGGTAGGGAGACTGACTCCA
>PVKS010003513.1:0-74861 GCA_004027875.1 Aplodontia rufa
AATTGAGGCAGGAGATAGATAATCTGTAGGCAGATAGAAAATGGGGACCTTGGAGAATGGGATCCCACCACCCCAGACTAAAATCCTAGGCTAAAACCTTTTTGGTTTTGGATGCCTGAATGGAAGGCCCCACTCACGCATAGATGGCCAACTCCTATTCTTGGCAGGAACATCCTAACCAAATTCAATGCCTCCATTCATTTTAACACCCACCTTAGCTCTCCATGCTCCTTTATCCTCTTAAGCCATTTCCTTCCTCTCCAACACCCCTGTCAGCTCTCCTCCCTGAGCTGTCAACCACAGTGTGGGATATCTCCAAGCCCACTATGACCATGCACCACATTCCTATTAAAACTTCCCTACAAGACCCTGCCTCCGGCTAAAGCAAGTTATCTTCTATCACCTCTCTGGCTGATTCAATTACAACTAGGGAATCTTCTTCCTAGGCAGAATTAATACTAATGTCTGTTTACCCACTAACTGGATAAAAAGACATCGTCGACCCAACTCATTATATCCCTTTAGAGTCTGGAATGATGGATATGGAAAATTACCAGAAATCACTCATGTGGGCCAAAGAGCAAACTCCCTACTCACTGTTTCAAAATCTAGCGACTCGGACCCTTATCAGAATGAACACATCCTGCGGAAACTCCCATTTTAACCAGAAAACTCAAACCTTGGCTCTCTCCCTCCTCATTCCCTCTATATCATATCAGACTGTAAGTGGCAGGTGGGTCCCAGACTCCACTAGGCACCCCTCCACAGGTTTCTCTGGAATAAACCTGTGTTACTATTGAGATACCACTCTCCTCTCTATATTTCCTTTATTCACCTTGTTCCCTATAGAAACTATCTCCCAAATGATAATTTCTAAGATCACAAAGTTATTTTACAGTCTCAGAGCTTGAGTATACTTCTTAGCTTTACAATGAAGACAACGATATCTTGTACTCCCAATCATGGAGAATCACATGAATGCACTTTGTAAAGTCTAAAACATGATAAAATGTGAGGTTCTACCATATCTGATAAAGAAAACCCCAGTTTACCACTTACTAGAGAGACACTGAATATACCAATGGACGATGGCCACATTATACATACAAGTAGAACTTTAACCTACAACTGTCCAGGAAATCAAACCTTATCTACAAAAAGCAGTTGAGTAGGTCAGCATGCTATAAATCAGTCCTGCCAGAGTACTCTCTAGTTATGACAGCAAACTAAACAATATCTTCTGTAACAATTGGCCCAAAATGTTCAGAACTTGATTAATAAAACTAATTTTCCTACTCCTACACCATACTCTGGGTTTCTGTTACCAAGTCCTAGCCAAAGGCCTGGCTTCAGATGGTTCCAACAGACCAGGCCTGGCCACTTGCCCTAAAAGACCAAACAGAAAAACTGATGCTAAACAGGAAAGGAGTGTATTCTTAGTGTGGCTGCACTGGGAAACAGATCTAAGTGCTGTCTTCTGGGTGTCAACATAGCGTTCAGGTTATATATGGAGGAATAAGGGCAGTAGCTGAAGGCATTTGCAGAGCTAGCAGTTTTGGTCAGGCCTTGATCTAGTTGATCATTGTCCTGGGATTGGTCATGCAGTGTCTGGTTGGTGCCAAGGAAATCCCTGCTGCTCAGGAGGCAGTTTCAATTTCCAGCTCAAGATGTTTATCTATGAGACTTGTGATCCTGGAATTTAACAAACTGAAGGAAAGAACAGCTCAGAAAAGAACAGGTCAAAGAGAGACAAAATGGACTTAGTTAGGTTGATGATTGAGTCCTTCTTCATTTCAGCTTAGGACCAATTAGAGAAAGCCAAATATGTAACCCCTGATCAATCTTACAGGATGCCCCACCCTAGGTAGCCTGTCTACAGCTTCCTAGGCCTCCAGTCAAGCCACACTGAAGCTTTCTTTCCACTATAAAGCTTGCCTGCCTTTGAGTTTCAGCCACTACAGTGATGGTGGCTGACTCTCCTGGTGCAGCAACCTGGAATACGTAGCTTTTTCTTTTCTCATTTGGTTGGTCTTTATTTCCATACCTCATAGTTATATTCAGAACCTTAGTTCACACAATATTGGATGGAACTTCTGCTGCTGTCTTGGAATTGTCAATACACCCTTGAAGCCAAGTACTTAGATGCCAAGTACATCCATAGGACTGATGAAGGGGCAACCTAATGTTTCTGCTGCTACAATTATGTTAGCATTCCCTATAGCCTAAATAAAGGGTCGAAATAATCCCTAGAGGAAGGATGCCAAGGCTTCTCAAGCAAGGATGTTTGCATTTTCTGTGATGCAGGCAAACTCCAGAAAAATAAGCACAACCTGAGCCTTCCCACTGGTACCCTAGAGTAGGCAGTTGCCTTCTGGGTGAAGACCCCAGTACACAAGGCACTTTAGGGTGGTGGTCAGAAAAGGTTATGCTGGAAGACGTCATTTCACCTTGGGCGCATGATTCAGAAGAAAGACTACATTTCCTAACCTAACCACTTCCCTTGCACCTGGGTGCCCAAGTTCTGGTCAATGGCAGTATAAAGTCTGCAGTTCAGAGATGCTGCAGGGCCTCCTTCCCTATGGAGGTTTTGGTTTTCCTTCTGTAGTCCTTCCTACTCCTTCTCCAATCCTAGAGGACACAGAAGCAGAGTGGGAAGGAGAGAGAGAGCTCACCACATCCCCTTCATGCAGATCTCTTGGTCATACCCACACTGTAGAATGAGAGATGACTGGACATGAAATTGAAGCTTTTCATAGGACTGGACAAAGCTAGCTTTGACAGGGACAGAGAGAGAAAGACAGAATCAATTTTATTTAGTTTTTCATGTGAATTTTGTTGTTCGGACAATTTGTTGTGTGCTTGGTGTTGGGGTTCAAACCTGTGTCCCTGAGCATGCCAGGCAACCACCGAAACCGCTGAGCCACTGCTTCAGCCCCTAGGCTAGCTTTTTAATACCTGAGCTGACTGGGAAGTTCTGCCCAAGATGTCATTAAAGAACAGAAAAGAGGTGCTCAGGAGAATTGTTTCAATAGGACTGAGCTGTTTGGCACATTTGGATCTCCACACGTTCCATTTTCTTAAAATAAGGGTACAATTGTGTGTTGTGCAGAGTATCTATAAGTTAGGAAAAATACAAATTTTAAGGCAGATATACCCAAGAAATGTAACAATAGCCCAAAATGGCTCATTTTAAATTTAAACATCCTATGGCATGCAAGATCTTATCTTATACTAGCAGGATATCATGTTTCTGGATTCGCTCGCTGTGTCTTCTGTCATTGAATATACAGAATAATGAGGCCAATAAGTAACTGATATATCAATAAATAATTTTACATGAAAATATTCTTAAGTAGGCACTTCTATCTCCAACTTTTCTCTACATGTTTAATGTTTGAAACATACTTTATGCACATATATACAGAGAGATGGAAAGTTGGAAATGGAATTACAACCTTCTAATCATGAATAAACAAACTGATTCGTTTTACACAATTCTCAATTTTTTGAGTTCAGATGTAAAGGATAGCGAAGCCATGGTTTATTTTGTGACAGATGCTGACACCTACTGGTGAAATTGGGTATAACATATTCTTAGGTTTAGAGGCACCAGGAGGGTGGGAAACGGAGTCTAAAGGATGAGAAAAGAACTAAGGAAAAGAGCCATGGGATAAGTTTTGGAATGCCATGGGATAGTTTTGGAATTCCATCAGATAGTTGACTCCAGAATTCCTGCTTTGCTCATCTTAAGCCCTTTCTGTCTTGGAGTTTCTCACTTTTCCTTCTAAGAGATTTTTTTCCCTCGGGGTGAACTGTTCCATTTTCGAGTGAGACTTTGGAAAGGAAACATTCCCCAAGCCATCTCAGACAAAAGTGCCCCTGCATCCTTTTCTCTCTTTCTCTGTCTCTTTTAAATCAATTTTATTTATATTTTCATTTGGTTTTAGCTGTGTGTGTGGTGCTGGGGTTTGAACCTGGGTCCTCATGCATGCCAGGCAAGAGCTAAACAGTTGAGCCAACGCTCCAGCCCTCCCTGCATCCTTTTCTTTTATTCCTTTCTCTCTCTTTCCTCCTCTATTTCTCCCTTTCTTAAGAGAGGGACAGTGAGAGAATCATTTTTATTTAGTTTTTCATGTGGCTTCTGTTGCTCCAACACTTCACTGTGTACATGGTGCTCGGAGTGTCATAACCACAGAGCCACTGCTCCAGCTCCCCTGCATCGTTTTCCGGGTGCTCCTGTGATACCTGATCACCATCATTATCATTGCTTGAGTGCTTATTCTGGACATATGTGCTAAGTGCTTTATAAGTGGGCAGACTCTAGAGTCTGGCTACTTGGATGCAAATTCTAGCTCTTCCATTTGCAAGTTTTATGGCTTTGATTGTGTCAATCACTTTCCTTATCTCCAAAACAGAAATGTTCAAAATGTCTTCCATACAGAGTTCATGAGAGATTTTATAGAGTTCATGTAAGTGCTAAACCAATGTTGGTATTGGTACCTTTTTTATATTTACAATAACACTCTGGAATAATATGATTTTTAAAGTTGGGAAACAGCCTAGTGTGTGAGTTGGAAATGTTTTCAGCTTTGAATAACAGAAAACTTGACCAAGGTGGCTGGAGATTTTGTTTCCTCTCTTGCTCATATAATGAGCGTAGCAAACAGTGCAGAGGTAAGTGGCTGCTGGCGCTGGCTCAAGGCTCAGTGATGTCAGAGCCAGCATCCTGGAGCAGCTCAGGTCTTCCCTGCATGGTTGCCCCAGTTTCAGGCATTGTGTCTGATCAGCAAGAACACAGGTGGGGAAGGAAGCTGGGGGCACTGGCTTTATCTGCTCTTTTGTCAGAAAAGCAAAAACATTCCCAGAAACTCTCCCATTAACTTGCATTTATGTTCTCTTGGCACAAACTGTTATTTGCTTACTCATGGCTACAAAGGAACGTAGGAAGTGAATCTTTAACTTTTCCAGACTCTAACGTAGAAGGCAACAAGGGAGACGGGAGTTGGGTCAGCCAGAGATAGGATAAATCATTTGATCAAGTTAAATAACTTCTAAATGGTGGTGCCAGTATTGAAACCAGGCAGCCCAGCTTCCGGCATCCTGAAGTCCCTCTCGTGTTAATACTGTCTAGACATCTCCATTTCCCCCTTTGCGTTTTCAATCCTGATGTGGGTCCTGGAAGCCCATTTTACTAGAATTGTAGTACACAGGCTTCTCATTTAGTTCTGCAGTGCTGTAGGAGGATGGGAAGAGACAGAGGCCTGGTATTCCTTCTCCTGCTCTGCCAGTCTCTGGGTTGCCAGAGCTTATGCTTCTCTGCTGAAGGTCCACCAGGCAGTCCTCTCCTTCAGAGTCCAGGACCATCCTTCCCCTGACCCATTCAGGTATAGGGGCTGTAATGTCTTTCTGCTATGGATAGTCCCTGAGAGTGTCACCACTCTGTTGATTCTGTTAATCTTGACATGGATTAATATACCATCTGTTTGTGATCAGAATCCTGACTGATACTAACACCTTACAGTTACACAGTGCCCCATAACATGCCTTTGTAAGTATTCTTCAGATCTTGTTTTATTGAAATTTCAACTTTTGTTTGTATTTTTTGGTACAGGGGATTGAACCAGGATCACTCTGCCACTGAGCTACATCCCGAGCCCTTTTTATTTTGAGTTCGGTTTTGCTAAGTTGCTAAAGTTGATCTCAAACTTGGACTCCTCCTGTCTAAGCCTTCACAATGGCGGGCAGCACTGCATCTCCTACATCTTTCTGGTACATGCTCTCATAATGGCACGTACCACCAACATAGACAGCCACTTTGCTTTAGAATGACGAAATCTTGGATCCATAAGGCATATGAATCGTAGTTACAAGGTTTTTGTCACTGGTGCATCCTAACATGATTTCATTTATAAAGCCTGATTTTCATGGTTGCAACTTGATTCTCTCCAAGATGGTCCTGCTTTCTCTGAATTCCAGTTCTTGCTCAGGGCTTTCTAATCAGAAATCCAGCTCCTTTATCGTTTCCCTTCATCTTGCATTGTTTGCCCCAATATAACTCTTAAAAGTTCTTCCTTGAGACTGGAGTGGTGGCTCAGTGATTGGAGTACTTGCTTGGCATGCACAAGGACCCAGTTTCAAACCCCAGTACCACATACACTGCTAAGTATCAGAGAAACAAAGGCCAGATGGAACAATAAATAAAATTCATTCTCTCAAAAAAAAAAAAAAGTTTCTTTCTTCATTTGTCTGGGTGAAATTCACCAGCATTTCCCATTCTTCACTATTTCTCTTTTTTCCTTTTCTCTTTCCATACTTACTGCTTCTCCTCTTCCTGTTTTTCTGTCTTGCATCTGGAACAAAGCACACTACAAAACTACTTTGCCTGTCAATCATTTGCAAATCATTGCAGCACAGGAAATAGAGAATGGACTTTTTAATTTAAATTTTTTAAAGAGAGGGACAGTGAGTGAGAGAGAAACAATTTTAGTTTTTCATGTGGCTTTCATTACTCCCATACCTCCTTGTGTACATGGTACAGGGGTTTGAACCCACATCCTCCTGCGTGCCAGGCAAGCACCTTAACCACCAAGCCACCTCTCCAGCCTAATTTTAAAGTACTTGCATTTTAACAGGACAAACTTTGAGTAAGGTAAATGTCACTGAACTCTGAAATAGCATCACATGGATAGGAGACTATTCTGCTCATTCATAACAGTCATTTATTTTTTATTGTGGCAAAAGACACATAAAATATACCACTTCAGCCACTGTTAAGTGAATAGTTCTTTGGTCTTAAGCACATTCACATTGTTACGAACCCTCACAACCATTCCTGTCCAGAACCTTCTCATCTTTCCTAACTAGACCTCTGATCCCCTAATGACCTCCTCATTCCACTCCTCACCAGTCCTGGAAACCACCATTTTACTTTCTGATTCTATAACTTTTTCCTGTTCAGAAAAAAACAAGCTCAGGATGCCCGCAGGTGAATTGCAAATGTTACACGGTGTCCTGTATCCAAGCGCGAGCCCATTCGTTCATGGGTGGACCCGCTGCCACCTGCTGCTGGCCGGCAGTGAGCTGCCTGGCTGTAGCACGGCTCTGATGAGCCTCAGCAACGATCTGTAAAGACTCCAAAGAACAGGGGAGGAAGAATTATAGGGTATTCCATCTCCGCCACTGCAGACTCCCTTCTGACACATTATTTTGTTGATTCCACGTTAAGGAAATTTGGGATGAAGAATGTGAAATGCATTCACTGAAAACACATTAGTTAAGTCACTAGCCAGGCTGTCCATCCATGAGTTACTGAGAGTTAAGACCAGGTCTGAACATAATATTGGTGAACCCTACTCTTTTTGATTAAGGCAAACATCCAAGAAAAAGAGGAATGATCAGGGTCAGATGGCAGCGAGGGTGGGCAGGGTGGTATTCTCTATGCCAAAAGTTACAGTCGAAAAGTCCATAGGCCAGACTCAGGTTTGTCTTGTTAGGCCTGCATGAGGTATTTTTAAATATGATTAGTTAGCGGATTTAAAAATCTGATTTCGCTTAAAAACTGTAGGAACGCAGGCCTGAAGTCCTGCCTGGTAACAAGGCTTCCTACTCCTTATTCCCATACATTCTGACCCCAGGATGCAACCCTTGCTCTTTGGGATTTTGGAGCCATCTTCCAGGATAAGTGGAATAAAATGTCTGAGAAGCAATTAATGACAGCTTTAAAATAATTTTTAAATTAGAATGGATTTCACAAATATGATGGAATGAGGGTTAAATCTCAAATAAATTTGTAAAGTAAATAAAATATAAATAGCTATCAAGAGAAAAGGACAACCAATACCTATTGAGTAATTTTAACATCCAAACTCAGTTCTGTTTTTCCATGGTGCTTATCACCATTCCACATACAATGTATGCCTTCAGTTATTGACTATATTTGTATTTTTTGTGTGTGATCCTTTTTTCTCTTTCCACATTTTTAATTGATGCGTTATAGTTGTATATAATGATGGGATTTTGTTACATATTCATACAAGCACACTATGTAACATAATTTAACCAATATTACTCCCTATATTTTTAATATATGATTATTCAATATTGCTTAATATTATTAGTTTTATTTTTATTGGGGTTTTTTTGGTATATATGACATAACATTATACAATGACATAAAAGTATGGACTTGTTCTAATTCAGTCTCTAGTTTTTCCCCTTCCCCTCTTTTTCTCCCACCCCTGGGTTTTTTAATATATGTGACATAGAATGTATATTGACTTAATTATAAAAGCTTGGAGTGTTATATTGTTTTAACTCAGTTCCCGGTATTTCTCCTTCTCCTCCCTTCCTCCAATCTACTGTTCTTTTTAGATAGACTTCTGCAATAGAATAAACATTGACATTTTTATGAAAGCATCCAATATAACTTATTCTAATTCAGTCCTCAGTATTCTACCCCCCATCTCTTCCCTCGAGTTATTTTTAAATAGAGTTGTTCCTGATAACTTATTTTGTTTTGGTTCCCCTAGGCTATAAGTTCACCAGGAATAGACTTCCAACTGTTCATTTATAGTTGTATTCACAGAGCTGAGAATAGTTCCTGACAAAAAAGCAGATATCCAATAACTAGTTGCTGAATAAATGAATGAATAAGTAAATGCACTGTGTACAATGTAGTAGTACTGTATCAGCAATTGTGGGGGATTCACCACCCTCATATTCAGAGCACACAATCTAATTAGAAAAATAAGACAAAAAGACAATAAGAGTTATATGTAATTAAATTGACAAATGACTGGAGAAAAAAAAAAATACTCCGAGTCCAAAAGAGGAGATTATTTTAGCTTGAGTGTTCAGGAAAAACCTCATAAGGAAGGTAGACTTAAGCCAGACTAGGAAGGAAGAGTGAGATTCACAGGAGTTGTAGGCAGGACAAGGACATTCAAGAAGGGAAATCCATGGTAGAAAAAATAATTAGTTTGATGGCATCCTCTGGAATCGTACCATCTATCATTCTAAAATAAGAACAAAATTTCAATAAGGTATATATTTTTAGAGGTTTTAGAGCAAGTTACTTGTCCAAAGCAGTGTTTTAGGATGTTCAACTTCTTGGCTGGGTGAAAGATGAATTCTTAGGATATGGTGATTGACAGGGCTTGCAGAGGCAAGGTAAAGAAGAGGTGGAGATTTCCCAGTGGCAGTATCACTAACAAGAACAGGGAAGTCAGGAAAGGGAAGGCAGCTGGTCAGGATTTTCAGCACAAGTGACAGAAATGTAGTTTGAACTCCTATGAACAAAGCAGAGGCTGTATTGGCTCATAAAAGCAAACTGCAGGAGGAGAAGATGTATCAGAAACACTTGGCAGCAGGAACTCAAAGTTCATCACTTTCTCTACCTGCTTCTTCTGTTGCTTCTTTCTGGCCCACTTCCATCATGAAATTGGAACTATATTTGCCCACATCTCCTCGGATCACATTCTCCTGCTCTGACCCCAACGATGACACAACTTGCTTGCTTAGTGATAATTAAGAGTCACATTTTTTTTGGACATTTTAAGTTTAGGTAAATATAAAAAAGTCTGAGATCATAGAGTCACATAACCTCAGAATTCCATAAAAGTCATCTGATCCTGCACATTATCCAATGTATTACTTATTTTTGGCAAATTCCCCAAATAATCTTCCAGCCCTTACTCCCTCCTTGGGTACTCCATTCCACTTTAAATGTTCTGAGTTTTTCCTCCTATTTGATGAAATCCACCACCTCAGAACTTCCACCAGTCAATGGTAGCTCTCACTTACTTTTGGAAGTACCCATAGTGAACCTCTTCCATTTTGCACATGACAACCCAAGAGATGTTTGAAGAGAGCACATGTTCCCAGTGAGTTCCCACCTTCATTTACTTTCACTATTTCTCATATGGCATGGGGTTTAAATCCCTTTGTATCTTTCAAGTGAACTCTTTCAACATCCAACAAATATTTATTGTACACTTACTTTGTAGCAAGCAATAAATTAGATATTAGGTATAAGACAGTGAGAAAAACAGGTTCCTGCCCTAATAGAGCTTGTAACCAGGTGGAGAGACAGAAATCATAGATAATCCTGAATAATGGTGATTTATATATTTCTCTTCAATTTCAGTGCCAGAATCAAGTACAAAATTCTTTACATGTGGTCTTGCCCATGAGAATGGTGGGTAGTTTGAAATTGTCCACAAATTCTTTGACACAGCCTTTGGGAGGTGGAGTCCTTTCCTTAAGTATGAATTGGACTTGTGGCTTGCCTTTAACAAATAGGAGCGGGGAAAGTGTAAGTATCAGAATGCAGCTTCAGAGAATAGGTCACAAAAGGCCTGCCGTTCCTTGCTGGCTCCCTCAGCTCTGGGGGAAGCCGCTTACTCCGCACAGGGAAACTCAAGAAGCCCTATGGAGAGGATGCAGTGGTGAAGAACTGTGGCCTGGAGCCAAGAGTGAAAAACTCAAGTTTCCTGACAAGTCATGTGACTGAACTTGACCGTGGATCCTCCGGCCCTGGTCTAGCCTTGAACTGACTGCAGCCCTGGCCAAGGGTTTTCTTGAAACCTCAGAGAGACCTTGAACCCAAACCACTCAGCTGAGCCACTCCCAAATTCCTGACCCAAAGAACTGAGATAATAAACATGTGTTTAAGCTGCTAAATTCTGAGCATAATTTGTTATGCAGCTATAGATGATTAATAGAGTCAAACAATTGAATATCCATCTTTAATGAACACAGTTCAAAGATGCACTGTTTTAGCCATCATGTTACCCTGTTGACTCATGTTGATTTTACAATCAAGTAATATTCCTAAATCTCTTTCTCTCATGATCTGCTGAGATTTAGCCCGTTTTTCAATTCTTTCAAAATCCTTTGGAAGTTTCGTTCTCTTCCAGGGTAATTACATAGTTACCCCTATTGTTTTGTGCTGCTTTTGGGAAGGAACAATAATAGCATTAAAATCCAAGGAACTGGGTAGTAGTTCCAGATCTGCCACCAACTATTTGAGTGAAAATTAACACATCTTCTTCAGCCTCAGTTTCTTCATATGCAAATTAATTCTACTAATGCTGATTTCATGGGGCTCTGAAGGCAGACTAACCTGAGGACGGTTCCCCTCTCCAGGCAGGACTTAGCATCTAGAAATAACATTTTTTACCTGTCCGAGCATCTACTTGTTCACTTCTTCTGGCAACAACCCTGTTTTCCTTGGGGAACCACTCTACTCTTAAAGTCCTTAGGGTTCCTCAAGCTTGAACACCCCTCCAATCTCAGAAAGGGGAAAGCTCAGTCATTAGTGACTTAACTGTCTCTACATTCATCAGTCAGCATGCGAGGATTCTGTATTGGAGCGGTGGTTAAGCAATGCTAGGCTCTAGGTCTACATATCTGAGATTATCTTGACCTCTTCATTTCACGCTTTAGTGTCAAAGAAAAAAGTTGCTGGTGGAGGGAAGGGACACACATATAGAAAGACTAGTTTCTCCTGTGGAATTAAGAAAAATTACCTACTCTTTCACCTCACTGGTCAGACTCAGTCCCATGGGCAACCCTAGCTGGAAAGGAAATGGAGAAATTGCAAGCTCTTCAGACTCTCAGTCGAAAGGGAAGAGAGCAGGGAAATGTCGTTGGGTGGGTAGTTAACCAGAAGTGTGTGCCGAAGGTGAACTGATAGCCCAGATTAGTCAGTTTGCATATCTAATCCTGAGTCATGCATGACTTGAGTGCCTGAGTGGATACATGATCTCACAAGGTTCCTAGAAGTCAGAAATACAGTAGCCATCCTGCCACAGTTGCAAGGAGCCTACCTGACAATGGTTTCAACATGAAAGAAACAGGAATGAAAGGCAAAAGGAAGACTCAACTTTCAGACCTTGCTTGAGTGACTTGTCACTGACATGCCTGAGCCATGCCTCTGCTCCTTGGTTCTGCCAGAAATGCGAGGCAATAGAATCTCCAGCCCAGTGGGGTCAGATCATTACTTTAGTGACCCCAAATGAACCATGCCTCCTGGTGATCCTACCAAGTAAGTCTCTTCTCCTCGAGTCTGGGCTGGCTCTCAGCCTCATTTTAACCAACAAACTATGGTGAAATGACTTTGTGCAAGCTCTGGGCATAAGCCTTAAGATTCCAGCTATTACACTTTTTGAAACCAAACACTGTAGAAATGTAACTATCGGCTATGAGGAATCCCAAGCCAACCATGTGAAAAAGCCCTGAAAAGATGAACTGTGAAATACAGTTGACGGCAAGAACTGGGGCTCCTAGCAGAAAGCCAAAGTCATCTGTCAGGGAAGTAGGCATGTTGGAATTGTGTCCTCCAGCCACTGTGTTCTGCCCAGCTGCAAACAACCAAAATCATTATTTTAAGCCATTACATTATGAAGCAGAATATTCCACAGCAGTAGATAGTTAAAAATTTAGTTTGAGGAGAATTTACATTTACAGCTAAGAGTTTTAGCTGAAACATCAGCCACGTAACCTTAGGGAAAGTGTAAGATCTACCTGCAATTCAGTTTCTTTAGCTATACCAGGACTGTAGCTGACATTCACAATATGTCTACATTTCATTTGCTTCCACTCATTGGAGTATTTTAGAGGTAAATTAAATGATGTGTGTAAAAGTTACTCGTAATGCTAATGGTTCCTTCTTGCTGACTCCAAGTGACCACTGCTTTCCCCGGTGTTTGGCTGATTCAGTAACACTGTCTCCAGCATTGTCTTGACCTTCCATTTTCATAAATCAAAAATGAATATAATTTAGTTAATTGCTGACTCCCAGTGACTACCGTTTTCCCCCTGTAAAAGATTCATTAAATGAGCATTTCTAGAATTTTGCCAATGGATAAGAAAAGCATAGAAAGTCATTCCTGCTATTCACAAAACTTTATTTTGTTCATCCCTGTATTGGCATCTTTGTTTATTCCTGTTCTCTCCCTTTTCCATTCCTTTATCCTCATCCCATTTCTTTCCTCTACCTACCACCTTCAGACCAGATAAAGTTTCTCTGGCCTCAGCTAGTGAATAAATTAGTTCTACTTGATTCAAAGAGAACATTTTACCCTGCTTCTCCTCTGGGCTGTTGGGGAGTGGGGGAAGAAAGATGCAGAAATAATAGATAGGTTTTGGGGTTCTAAATGCAGAGGGGACCTAAGCTGCCCCTCTGGGGTGGGCAAACAATAGAAATTAAGTATTTTGGAGTTCTGAGCTCGAGGAGAGAACTGGGGAGATTGGAGTCAAGATCCCAGACTAGAAATGTCTGTAGTGGCCTGAGAAAATGCAGCAAAGGCATCTTTATTAGAGTCCCCTTTACCCAGCTATGTGTGGGACAGCGGGTGACCCTTCTAGATGAAATCAACCCAGACACAGTGCAGGGCAGTGATGGCTCCTTAGAGTTTCTGGGCGCCTGGCATGATGTGGAATACTAGAATTCTGTGGCTCCTGAAAAGGCACAAAGGTGACCTGAGAAAGCCCCAGACCCAAGAGAGGAGGCACTTGAAGAGCTAGCTTGAATGGGACCTGTGTGGATCAATAACCAAAGACTAGGTAAGGACTACCTAGCAAATGCCTATAATCAACTACCAAGCATTCTACCTGCCCCCACCCCAGAAATAAGGTCAGAACTTGGTATAACCCTGGGCAAGTGGGGAATCCCTGATGGACCAAGATTAAATGTTACCACTCAAATCAGAATGGATGCTTGTGACAAAAATTAAATTTATAGAAAACTAAGTTTTCATAATCTGCATACCTGAGTTTGTACATCAAGCTAAGATCTGAAAAATAATTTGAACCAATTAGTAAATTAGAGGTTAGTCCCCCCAATGTAGAAAAGAATTCCAGACAAAGGGAGGAGCACGTGTCATCTTGTTTTCAGAGCAGTAGGTAGTTCATTTTAAATAAAGTCCTATCCAAAAGACGTTGGGTTTTGTATGTTTTTAATGCCATTAAAGAGACAATCCTCAAAATGTATTGAAGCCTAGTGGTTTCTGGTTAGCTAAGATGAACTTTCTGATCATTAGATTGATGGACATAAAGATTCTCCAAAGAATAATGATGTGCATAGTATTTGGGAGTAGCAGGACATTGCAAGGAGGATATGTGTGCCAAGGTAAACTCTTGGTGAGGTCAAAGAGGTTGAGACAAGGGGAAGTTTTGAAAGGCAAAAGGAAGAAGTTTACATAGCTACCTGCATACTAAGTCCATTGGTTTTGGAGACCCCACCAACTCCTGTTGCTGTCAGCTCACTGGCATGGGTGCCATTGCCAGGCAAGTGTTCTGTCCAGAGCATCTTATCTGAACTGTCGCTGTCTTGAAGCATGTTAAAGATACATTTTGTTGCAGATATCTGTGTGTAGGTGCCAGCTGAGCAAAGCAAGGGGTACTTGAGAATATCCTCTGTGGGGCTTTTAGAAAGACCTTGAAACAGTACTTAGACAAGAAAGCTCCCCACCCCTCTCATTACTTCCCAGCTCCAATTTTGTCTGGTCTGACGAACATGATTTCATCTTAGAACCATACTTTCACAACTCCATGCTGTTATTTCCCTGACATAACTGCACATCACATTGGGGACCATTTTGTACTATTATGTTCAGATGCCAGAGATTCTGCCCATTTCTCAGTGACCCAGTTCCTAGAGAATTACTCCCCTAGCCACCCACATTTGTAATAGACAAGCTTGGCAATTACAAATTAGATTCTGGAAGTGAAATTTAGTGGCTAGCAACAATTAATAATTCTCAGGGTGCAGCTGGAACTGAGGGCACACAAACCCGGGAGCCCAGGGACTTTCCTTACCCTGAATAGAGCAGTAAAGAGTGGTAGACTGAAGGTGAAAAAAGAAGCAGATCATCAGAGAGACCACCAAGTGTTAAGGAGCCATCTGGCTCCAGAGAGAAGGTGAGAGGAGTCTTCAAGGGTGGCTCAGCTCCTGATGGTATCCTCAGGACCTGGCTGTGATCCTGCCATTGGATTCTGAGATACACCCTGAATGCCCTTATAGGATCCTCACCCCTCAGCCCTCCTTCCCTTCTGAAGCTTGTTCAAGCGAATCCCATTATGTGCAATGAAAGATAACTGTGTCAAAGATAAGACATGGAATAATTTTGCGCTTTTGCTTTCTGATGGGGCAGCCAGTAGCTGCTAGGCATCCAGGAAGCAATGTTATAAGACCTAGATCATTCCATTCAACATGCATGCATGTGACTCAGCACTTTTCTTCTCAGAGTTTCTGAAAGCTCCTGGTAAGTCTCAACAAACTGCTGCCCTCTCCTTGTTCCCCAGTAAATTAGGTTGCAGCCTCAGGGTACGCAACTGTAAGCTGAGTCATCCAACACATGAGGACCATGATGAAGACTTTCTCCGTACCCAGAGCCTCTAGCCACTGGGGGACATTAAACACACAATTACAGTTCTACCTTTAATTAGACCTAGGAAAGGGAGCCTGTCAGAGACACAAACGGCTGGGGTGCCTAACTTAGGGGAGTTTTTAAAGAGGTGGGAAAAGTCATTCTCAAGAAGAAGCACAATCCTTAAACAATCAAAGTCATCATCTATGTAGTGTTGACTGTGTGCCATATATTAGTCTAAGCATTTTACATGTATAAGTTCATTTAAACTAAACACTATATTGTACTGATTAATAAGAATGTCTAAGAACACACAACTAGCAGTGGTGGAGCTGAGATTCAAACCCAGACCGTTTAAACAATGAATATTGATTTATTGCTTACAGAGCTACAAACTAGACAAAGTGCACAATGTTTGTGCCCCTCCCCCAGCCCATTAGACCACATATATTTCTCAGATGTAAATATCCTTGGGCTCTGAAATGTGCATCTCATGCGAAGGAACCGTGTACACAGAGTCAACATCAAGACGGGGAAAAAAAGCATTTCTAGGCAATTCTGTCATGTTATCACACTCCAGATAATAACGACTAGCAACCACATTATTATCAGCAATGAACTCTCCACATCGGGGAGCAGGGAAGGCAAACAGGATCATTTCAAGGTTGCACCAGCTGCCAGATGGAATTACCCATTAAGGGAAACTCCAGAGCAGGGCTGCTGGGTGGCGTGAAGCACTGCTGTTCAGTAAAACCCTTTCACGCACATTTGCATTTCCTTTTTTTCCAAGGTGGATTTTGTAGTTTCATCAGAAAACGATCATTTTGTTAATTTAGCTAACAAAATGTATCGCAGAAGTTATTAGTGAAGCTGTTGAGAGACGAATCAACTTCTAGTATTACTAGAGTTTGGGTGGTATTTGGCTACACTAGATTTGCACTAAAATGAAGAGTTTTTTTTTAATATGTTTTCCTAAAGTGTATTTATTTCTAATTAATCAACTTAAGTATTCGTTTTTATTTTTCTTTTCAGTCCCAGGACTTTGTACATGCCAGGCAAGCACTCTATCACTGAGCTACATCCTCAGCCCTAGAGGATTTTCCTTGGTTCCTATTCTTTCCTCTTGGCCTTTACATCCCTCTCCTGTACTTTTCAGCTCACATATATGCCATTCTCAGCAATTCTCTGTTCATTTTCCTTCTGGAAACTTTATATTTAACATAATGGCCAAATTTATGCACATGGACTTGCAGCAGGAAGATGGGTCTATTTTGATTTAGTCTCTCAGCTTCTTGCTATTAACTGTGTGACAGTCGTTAAGGCTGTTCACAATTATCCCAGCCCTCCTCTTTCTGACACATGATAGGACTGTGTCTCCTGCCTTTCTTGAAGCTACATGATCATGTAACTTATTTTGATCAATAAAATATGGGGAGCAATGTGACACATTAGCAGCCATGAAGTAATAACAATATTTTCTTTTTCTGAATGGTAAATGGTAAGTGGTGATGAAAATGTGGAGAAGTTGGAACCTTCATATATTGCTGGAGGAAACAAAATGGTGTAGCCACTATGGAAACCACTTTGGTGGCTATATAATAGTTTAAACATAGAATTATCATATGACCCAGCAATTCTACTCCTAGGTATACGCCTGAAAGAACTGCAAAGAAGTACTAGAACAAAAACTTGCACATCAGTAATCATAGCAGCTAAACTCACAATATAGCCAAAGATGAGAAAAAACTATATATCAACTGATGAATGGACAAAAAATATTGAAAATATTTCAGCCATACATAAGAATGAAGTACATGATATATATGATATTGATATATGTCATATCTATTTGACACAACATATATATGATAGATATATCTGATATATGCTACTGATATATATTACAACATGACACAACACAGATGAAAATTGAAAACATGCTACATGAAAGAAACTAGACACAAATGACAAATGCTCAGAATAGGCAAACTCCATTGAGGCAGAAGGCAGATTAGTGGTGCCAGGAGTTGCAGGAAGTGGGGCTGGAAAGTCACTGCTTAATGAAGAGGGGATTTTCATTCAGGATTATGGAAAATTTATGAATCTAGACAGTAGGGATGGTTTCACATTGTGAATTTTTAAAAATTTTTTTTAAGAGAGAAGGACAGTGAGAGAGAGGGGAAGAGAATCAATTTTTTAATTGAGTTTTTTCCACACTGCTTTCATTGCTCCGACACTTAGTTGTATACATGGGTGCTGGAGCAAGCATCGTAACCGCCGAGGCACCACTCCAGCCCCCATTGTGAATATAATTTAATGCCACTGAATTAAACACTTTCATAAAATGCCGAAGTTTATGTGGTATCTCCTATACTAGTTTTAAAAATGAACACACACATAAGCATAATTCTCCAGGGTCACCACGGAAATACGCGTTGATATGGAGCGTCCATCAACCTGACTGATAAAAGCCTGACTGAGAAACTTTTATTGTGATGTCACTTGTTGCATCACCGACCCCATGCTCACTATAAATTATCATATTGTACTTGGTTTACCTGACCTTCTCTTAAGCCTCTTTGTGCCAAGCACTGGGGAAACAAAGATGAAAAGCCTCAAGCGGTTTACAAACTAGCAAAGTAAATACACAAGTAAACTTAAAAGGTTCTCTTTGGCATGATAGTGCCATAATTAAGGTAGATTATGAGTTACAGTGAAAGCACATAATTGAGGTAGATTATAAGTTACGGTGGAAGTACATAATAGAGGAGATTATGAGTTACAATGGGAGCACATAATAGCAGTAGATTATAAGTTACTGTGGGAGCACATAATTGATTATGAGTAACAGTGAAGAGCACACAGTAGAGACAGAATACGAGCTGCAGTGGAAGCACAACGTCTGAAATGGCCAATTCCATCCTGAAGACTCAGAAAAGGCTACTCAAGAAGGCAAAGCTTGCATTGAACTTTAAAAGATGAATACAAGTTCTCTAGGCAGAGGAAAGGCAAAGTTAATTTCTGGTTCACAGAAGAGCTTGCCCACTGTGCCCTGCTATCAACCTAGGCATGCAACAGCTTTGCAGGCAACAGAAATGGCTATCATTAGATCATGAGGTCTGAGATGATGAGGGCTGGAGATGAGACTAGAGAAGTTGGCAGGGCTCTAGAGTTTGGACCAATTCTTGTAATCGGTCCTTTCTAACCTTTTCATTCATGCTACACAAGGAAAATGGAAACACATATGGGACACTGGGGTACAATCTACCTGGGCAACCTTGACCACCCTTAGCACATCCAAGTCTACTCTAGCAGGATTAGGGCATGCCTTTTGGGAAGTATTACTGTAGGAAATGGAGTGTCATTGATGATGATACTTAAGCTGGGAAACAACACAGTCAGATCCATATTCTAAATCATGGCTTGGAAGACAGATCAATATGAGAAATAAGACTAAAGTCAAAGATCTGTAAGAATGCAATGGAAACAATTCCGAGACAGGTTGTAGGAACCTAAATCAGAATAGTGGCCATGACATCTGCAACCAAATGGATGGAAGTGGAAAAAAAATATGCTGAGTGAAATATCCCAAACACAGAAACTTAAGGGCCAAATGTTTTCTGTCATATGTGGAAGCTAGTGCAAAACCTAAGACAGGATGATAGTTAGCTGAGTTTAAGTAATAAACTCATCATGGTTGAAATTTCACATAAGGTGGGGGAACCATACCTAGGAAGATTGGGGGAGGGAGAAGGAAGGGAGGCAAGGAGGGGAGGAAGGGACAAGGGGGATTGAGAATACTCAACTCCCATTAGAGGCCTAACTATACACAGGCTGGCAGAGAAACTCAGAAATGTCAAAAATTAATATACATATGTTCATTTCAAATTATAGTATAGAGGATTATAGAGGAGACACGAGTTCATGGAATGGATGGCAGGGGGAAGATCCTGGACTAGGTTCAGCCTTATTTTACTATCTCACTATGTCAGTATCTATGTATGCAAGTTTATGTAACAATTCCCTCCAATATGCAAGACTATGTCAAACAAAGAAAAAAAAAAAAAAACAACAACAGTGTCCATGAAATAGAACAGCCTCAAGAGTTAGTTATAAAGTAAGATTAACATAGCCCAGCACAGTGGCTCACATTTATAATCCCATTGATTTGGGAGGTTGAGGCAGGAGGATTGCAAGTTCAAAGCCAGCCTGAGCAACTAAGTGAGGCCCTTAGCAACTTAGTGAGACCCTGTCTCAAAAATAAAAAGGGCTAGGGATGTTTCTCAGTGGTTAAGTGCCCCTGGATTCAATTCCTGGTACAAAAAAAATATATAAATATATATGATTAATATGTCTGGCTGATTGATTACACGTGGAAGAAGGCAGCAAAAGGGTCCAAAAGGGCTCCGAATCTGAGTGATTGGGAGGCCTTCTACTGGGATAGGAAAAAGAAGGAGAGGATTGTGAAGACAGCAGTAAGTTTAGTTAGGGACCCACTGAACCCATGTGCCAGTGATGTGCCCTAATAAGTGGTTAAATTTCAGATCTCTTTGATTAAAAAACAAAAACCCAAAAAACAATGAAGAGAGAGAGGGGAAACATCAATTTTATCTTTTTCAGATGACCTCTGTTTCTCCAACACCCAGTTGTGTATGTGGTGCTGGGATTTGAATTCAGGTCCTCCCACATGCCAGGCAAGCGATGCAACCATTCAGCCAGCCACTGTTCCAGCCCCTGTTTTTTGTTTTTATTTTGTTTTGATACAAGGGGTAAAACCCAGAGGTACTCTACCACTGAACTACATTTCCAGTGGGGTTTTGTTTGTTTTTAAGAGAAATCAATTTAGTTTTTCATCTGGTTTCTGTTTCTCCAACAATTAGTTGTATAATCGGTGCTGGGGTTTGAACCCTGGTCCTTGAACATGCAAGGTAAGCACTTTAACCGCTGAGCCACCGCTCCAGCCCCCATCTCCAGTGCATTTTATTTTTATTTTGTGACAGGGTCTCACTAACATGCTGAGGCTGGCATCAAACTTGTGATCTTCCTGCCTTAGCCTCCAGTCTCTGGGATTACAGGTGTGTCCAACTGCATCCTACAATATCAGGTTTTGAAATATGGACTCAGAGGACTGAAATGGAGTTAAAGATATGGGGGTCATGGACAGATACAAGTGATAGTTAAATCCCAGAGAATGGATGAGCTGGGTAAGAGAATGGAAGTAAGAAATGAAAAGGGCTGAGGGCATTCCAGGGGAGCGCAAAGGAAGGAAAGCCTGTGGGAAATGACACTGGCATTTCTTTGATGCATAATGGGATCTTCTCAATTGACTGAGCACTGAGACCCTTTGAAAACAGTGACTTTAATCTTTCTAAATCTGTCTAAACGATCTGTAAAGGCGCCTGTGGGAATTCCAGATTGGTCCCCTATTACAAGGTGAGTGAACACTGAATGTTTTAAACCTTCATGGACTGTTTGTTAAAATTACTTTAAATGATGTAATTTTAAGTCATAGGCTTGATTTTCTCCAAGTCATTTCCCCCCCAGTATTAGGGATTGAACCCAGGGCTTAATGCATACCTGGCAAACACTGTGCCACTACAACCCCAGCACAAGATTTGGCTTTCTCTAACACTATTACAGTATTCTGTGCTTATCAGCTTATGTTTATAGCCCTTCTCACTAGGCTGTAAAATCCTCAAGGGTTTCCAGTCCTATGACTATCATGGCACACGGCATATAGCACACGGTTGATATGTATTTATGAACAACACAAATGTAAGTTTTGGAGTTCAATATATGAGGAGTATGATACAATTCTTTTTGGAAATCAGGTTCATTAGGCTTTCCAAGGTTTTGCAAGAGAAATGTTAAATAGGTAAGAGACATAGTTCTAATTGCAGCAGTACCCCTCTTAATAGTCAACAGTGGTAATGAGGCATGATATACGTACAATATAATATCACACATTAAAGAGAAGGAATCAACTAAAACCATACACAGAAACATAGGTGACTCTCACAAACACGGTATTAAGGAATCACATAAAAAAATACTGCTCTTTGTAATATCCAATCTCAATACTAAGACAAAGATTTATGTCTAAAATTCTGGAAGGTGGGAAGGTTAAGGTGATAACATTCTGGCAAATGCCTTCTTGCGGTGTCATTCCCATGGCAGAAGGCAGAAGAGCAAGAGAGAAAAGGAAGCCAAACTCATCCTTTATCAGGAACCCATTCTCCTAATAACTCACTCACTCTTGTACTAATGGCACTAACCCATTTAAGAATGCAGAGCCCTTATGAGCTGACCATTTCTTAAAATCCCACCTTTCAACACTGCTGCATTGAGGATTAAGTTTTCAACATGAACTTTGGGGCACACATTCAAAGCATAGAAAATGCATACTGTATAATTTCAATCACATGAAGTTTAAAAATGAATTCTGTAACCGTAGAAGGAAGCAAGCACAAGAGGGACTTTTAGAGAACTGGGTGCATACTCTTTCTTGATCTGGGTGTAATTTATATGGCTCTGCTCAATGGGTAAAAGATCATTTACTGAGTTATACACTGATTGTGTATTTTTATATGATTATTTTTTGTGAAAATTTGAATGGGAATATAATAATTATGGACATGACACTGTAAGATATGTAGAAGCATCAAAGAATAATTCCTCCATAACAAGTATGAGTATGGCATTAAGCAAGTAGTTGAAACTACACTAAACAACCAAAAGAGTTAAAGAAGTCAATAGGTTTCAGAAGGCATCGGAGAAGGCTGATCAATAGGCTAACGACACAAGGCATGGTAAACTGCAGACATGCCTGGAATCATGGCTTCTGTTCATATTATAAAATTGATTTTCTTATTTATTTCATGGTATTTTACTCCAAGAAAGTTCAGACATTAGAGACGCATGATGCCATAAGCCTGATACAGAGCACCCAGTATCATGGTTGCGCAGAGTTGTCACAGAATGTTGCCAACACACGGGTCTCGGGGTTCAAGCCAGAATATCAAGTGAAGGAAACTGCTCTAGTATGGTGCTCTTAGAAACCAGCAATCCTGGCAATCAAATGGTCTGGATGAGTAGTAGAACGGTTAGTTATCCAAGCCAACCACTTAGGTGATTGACAGTCCCAGGTTCTAATCAGATCTCTGCCTTTCCCTATCAGTGTGACTTTGGGCAAGGTGCTTGATATCTCTGAACTTCACTTTTCTCATCTGTAACATGGAGATAGTAAAATGCACACACTTTTTAAAAAATACTATTTATTGCTTTATACGTAATTATCTCATTTCATCCTCAAAGCAGTTAGAAAACTTATTCCATTATACAGATGTGAAAATAGAGGCTTAGTAATAGAGAGGACATGTCTTTTCTAATGTCCATGGTTGTAAGCGGAGCAGTCAAGATAGCACCCAGAGTGACTTGACTCCAGAATCCTGCTTTTAACATTTATGCTAAACTGCTTGATAACATTCATCTGAGGATTAAAGGAACTGACATATTTAATAGTGCATGAGATATTTTGAGTCCTTCATAAATGGTAGTTATTAAGACAAGAGCTGAGTAGAATCCAAAATGCCAAATCATAACAAATCTGAGGTTACAGTGGATTATGCAGTATCTTCTAAGGCCAAGACAAAAGCTCAGGCATGCTGAGTCTCAGAATCTGTAAACAAAAACTTCTCAGAGGACAGAGGTTCCCCATGGTGTTAGAAATAATTTATGTGTACAGAAGCTACCTTTAGCAGCCTGGGAAGAGACCGGAGGGTAAGAGAACAAGGAAGAACTGCAGAAAGTACAGCCACAGGAAAAAGGATCTGCTAAGGCCCTCAGGGTGTACCTCCAGCCATCATTGACTGCTGAGAATGCAGCCCTGGTGACTTCAGAGGTCAGGAAACAGGGGCTGGGAGAGCGAGGGGAATCACTCAGAGCATTGCAACCACAGGGACCCAGCATCCTGACTCCCAGGGCAAGCTGTCAAATTAGGAGAAAACAAAGCCTGGAGCTAAAGCAGACCCAAACCCCTGGAACAGCAATTTCGCTGATGTTAGATAATGCCAGCTTCTTTTCTTCTCTTTCCCTCTCCCCCAACCCAATCCCCCCAGCATATCTCTCCCCATCTCTGAGGTGAGGAACCTTGCTTCTTTTGTTTCTCACTCTGTCTTCGCTGGGAACTTAAATGGTTCAATGTAAGCACACAAAAATCAGTCAGATGTATTATATGAAAGATGGTTTGATGGGACTGGAATGCTGGCTCAGTGGTTACAGCGCTTGCCTGGCTTGCATGAGGATGCAGGTTCAAACCCCAGGACTACGGACACAACAAAGTGTCAAGAGCAATGAAAGCCACCTGAAAAACTAAAATCAATTCTCTTTCTCTCACTGTCCCTCTCTCTTTAAAAGCAACAACAACAAAAAAAATAATGATGGTATGAAGATAAATATATTAGGGACTAGAATGGAAAATTGGCATGCATTTTTAAGTTGGAACCAGGATTTCAAAGAAACTCCCAAAATCTGATAAGGACTTTAAACTCTGAGTCTGACTCCAGAAATCAGAGTTCAAGTTTATACTTTTCAGCTATTGGGGATTCTTCCTGGTCAGAAAAGTTTTAAGAGCCTGGAAGACACCATACCATGCTTCCTTTCTTCTCCAAGGGTTTCTTTTTTCTTCTTTTTTTTTTTTTTTTTTTTGGTTGGGGGCAGTGGGGATTCTACCGCTGAGCTATATCCTCAGGCTTTTTTTTTTTTTTTTTTTTTTTTTAGAGAGAGGGGCAGTGAGACAGAGAATCAATTTTATTTCATTTTTCATGTGGCGTTTACTGCTCTGAAACTTGGTTGTGTAAGTGGTGTGGGGGTTCAAACTCACATCCTCATGCATGCCATGCAAATGCTGTAACGCTGAGCCACTGCTCCTGCCCCAGTCCTTTTACTTTTTATTTTGAGGCAGGGTCTGGCGAAGTTGCTGAGACTGGCCTTCACCTTTTGATCTTGCTGCTTTGCTAGGGTCACAGGCGTGCCCCACCATGCCCGGCTTCCTGTTGTTTCTTTTAGGCTCATCTTCATTTCTCTATAATCCTGAGCCAAAAATGAAGGGCAAAGCTAGTTTTGAGGAAAGTCTCTTGCATGGCTTGGTGTTAGTGCCCCAGTTCATTTCATGTATGGGTGCTAGTTTATCAGCTCTCTCAGATTTCCCCTGGCAATGTTTTTAACTTTTAAGTTTGATAAATTCTGCATTACATGTTATTAAACAATTTTAAGTGCACATGTGGCATTAGTGGATTCACAATCCTATATAACCATCACTATTATCCGTCCATAGAACTCCATCATCCCAAACTGAAATTCCACACCCATTAAATACTAACTCCCCATTCTTTGTGTCTCCATGAATTTGACTATTCTAGGCCCCTCTAATAACTAGAACTATATGATATTTTTCCCTGGTTTTGTTTATTTTGTTTGAAAAATGTCAAGTTTCATCCACATTGTAGCATGTACCAGAGTTTCCTCTCTTTTTAAGACTGAATAATATTCCATTGTATGGTATACATGGTATATATGATGAATACATAGTATACCAAATACCTGCTCAAGTTCATGCTTTCAATTCTTCTATACCACTTTGGTATAGAGGGTATAGATCATATGGTAATTCTATGTGTAATTTTTTTGAGGAGTTAATCTTTTTTTTTCCCCCTCTTTTTATGATTCCAGAGTCAGTTCATATCATTTATCTGGACACTTTATTTTGCTGCCCCAGTATACTAGCCTTCATTTGTCCAATGTAACCACATTTTACTTGTTCCCTCTTAACATTTTATAAGATTATTTAGTATGATCTTATGTTCCACAGTGCTGATTTTTTTTCCCCCAAACAAACATTAGGCTTTATTGTTTGGAACAAGTTGTTATTTCCCAAGTTGTAAGGTACATTCGTTAAAAGGATAAGAATCTGTAACTTTTTGGGGGGTAATCCCCAGACTTTTAAATCAGTACCCAGATACCTGTCTGGTAGGCACCCAGTGACATACTAGAAAAAGACAGTTCCTAACATACAAATCTCACATGGGGACATCTTTGATAGGCAAACAGAAGTGGACATCAGGAGGCTAATTCTTGCAGTCACTGATGGTCTCCATTTGTTGCCATGGGAATGACAAGGACCTTGGAATTTCAGTTGCTAACAGGGACAAATAGAACCACCTCTTTTCCACTTTGATCTCCCTTCTTGACATCAGAAATACCACCCCACCATGGGTCACTGGCATCATGGTGGGAGCTCCTGTTCTCACTGGAAGATAGAAACCCTTTAGATGCAGAAGAGTTTCAGTTGGCACGCTTCCTGATTTTGCATATAAAAGCTATGCTCTTTCACATCTAGTAAATGAATCTTCCCCATTCAATCTCCAATCCTTCCTGCCTCCACCTGGGGTCAGAATCACATCTGACTGTTGCAATGGGTTGGTCTCCCCCATCCTCCAATTAGTGAGCTGGTCTCTCTCATCCTCCAATTTTTTTTTTTTTAAGAAATTTGTTGAATAAATCAAAAATGCTTCCAATGAAACAATATGATATATTCTGAAAATTAGATTTACCCTCTAGAGCCCCCCACCATCTCCAATTCTTACCAACTCTGTCACTGTCACCAAACAGTACCCAAAAGAGAGCTTTGCCCATTGCAGACCTCTTGGGAGGAGCTACAGCTAAGCCATAGTGTGGCCCATATTTTTATTTCCAGTTATCTATTTCTGCATGGGCTTTATTTAGCTAAGATGGGAGAATGGATATGACTGATACCACTCATTTCAAGGTCAGCAGCGGAAGGGAAGAAGTTAAAGGGAATAAACTACAAGACTGAAATTGCACCTGCCTTTTTATTCTTCCCACCCTGTTTTAAGGATGGGGTTGAAAATGAAGTGGTCAGGGTACTTCTCTCTCATCACTTTTTTTTTTTTTGGGTGGTGCTGAGGATGGAACCCAGGACCTCACATGTGCTAGGCAAGCACTGTACCACTGAGCTACATCCCCAGCCCATCACACTTTCCTTTCTTTACCACACTCCCTAGCTACCATCTTCATCATTTAAAGAGGGGGATTCCGGCTGGAGCTGTGGCTCGGCAGTTACAGCGCTTGCCCGGCATCCTCGAGTTCAAACTCCAGCACCACATACACAGCAAAGTCTCGGAGCAATGAAGGCCACATGAAAAACTAAATAAAAATTGTTTCTCTCCCTCTCTCACACACACACTGTCCCTCTCTCAAAAAAAAAAAAAAAAAAGGGGGGGGGATTCTTCAGACCCTCCTCACGTCTATATCCTAGAATGTAACTGTGAAACCGCGCTTGACTTTCCAGATATTGGAAAAGCTTTTTGGTTCCTGCTTCATACTCATGATGTACCACCCTAACCCTCCTTCCTGCAACAACAAAAAGCTGTTGCATATGTTTTTGTAAGCAGTCTTAACTTCTTTTTCAGATAAGGCAATGGTACATATTAATCAAGCTAGAATTCAGGTGGCCATTTGTCCTAGTTTGTCTAAGATGGTTCCAGTTTATGCCTATTGTCCTGTATAGTTTTTAACAGAGCTCATCCTTTTAACCCTGAAAACAAAGTTCCAGTTTGGAGGACAGGTTATGTTTACCCTAGGTAAAACTACATCTTGATTAGCCAGTACAGAATTTTGAGGGGCTGCTAGGCTTTTGCCCACATCATGACATTTTATTTGCATAGCAACTCTGCAGAGTAGCAAGAGAAACATTTCATCTTTATTCCATAATGGAGGTATCAGTGCTTCAAGGCATGCAGTTGTGACTGTCTGAAGGACAGGCCAGAATGTAGGATTCCCAACTTCAAGTCCATTACTATTTCCACTGTGGGTCAATTTGTGCAGCCGACTGAAAAGCAGCATACCTCACTCTTATTTTGTATTGCTTGGAGACTGGACCTAGAACGGTTTAAACAAGTCCATCTTTGCCCAGAGATTGTCCTTCCACACTTACAGCAAGCAAAGGGATGAAAAAAAGAAGTACCTAAACATGAAGAGGCCAGCGTGGTGGTGCACACTTGTAATACCAGAGGCTGGGAAGCTGAGACAGGAGGATTCCAAGTTCAAGGCCAGCCTCGCCAATTTGACAAGGTCCTAAGCAACTTAATGAGACTCTGTCTTAAAATTAAGAAAAAAAAAAGGTGGCTATGAATGTAGTTAAGTGGCAAAGTGCCTCTGGGTTCAATCTCCCAAACCTCCCCCAAAGCAAAACAAACAAACACCAAACCATAAAAAGGCTGTTAGTGAATCCTGGGGTCGGATGACATGTGTCTTTGATCTTACTGGGTTAGATTATTTGAATCTTACATCTGACCTAATCAGGACGTCCCAGTTGACAGAAAAGAAAACCAAAACAGATCAATAAATGTGTCCCTAGTATTGTAAAGAACTAAATGGAATCTGCTTCATCTTCTATATTTTCCCTATGATTACACACTGCTCCTGTTTGGTTTTTATTTTTGTGTTTTCTTTTTAACCTTCCCAAGCCAGCAAAGCGGCAATGAAACAGAAACAACAGACAAAACAAAAACAAAAATCTTCACGATTCAGAGACAGGCACAGTGCTCTGTAAAGTCTCCAGGGTATCCTAGAGGTGTGAACGTGGTGCCACACCAATACAGAAATACCCAATCCCTGAATCTCAAGAGAAGGCCACAAGGACCCATGGCGCCTGGGCTGGAAACCCAGGGTCCCTCCCTGTCTGTGCAAAGACAGAGAGAGGACCAGTGCTGCCCGGAGAAGGATGGCTCCAAGCCACTGGCCCATGCAGCCTGACCGCAGCAGAGGGATGGGCTCCACAGCCTGACCAGGGAGGCAGAGGATCCCCACCCCTGGGCAGGAGGCTCTGGGACCAGCAGGCAAGAGGGCAGCGGAGGACAGGCGCGCGGTCCCCGGGGAGCCGGGGGGGGGGGGGGGGGGGGGGGGGGGGGAGGCTGCGCGCATGCGCACCGGCGCTGCCGCCGGCCGGAAGAGCCGGGCAGCCCGAGCGGCTGCTGTCGGCGCCAGACGGCGCGCTGGCCGCCGAGAGTGCGCGGGTGCGAGATGGGGCCCCAGGAGAGCTCCCGGGAGCGCGCCGGGGAGTCTGCTGAGCAGGTGGAGTCTGGGCTGCCGCTCACCGACCAGGCGCCCTCGGACACGGGCGAGAAGCCTGCGGAAGCCGAGGCAGCCGGGGTACCCGGCCGCGGCAGGTGCTGGCTCTGCCGTTCCTCGCCGTGCGGTTCTCGAGCGGAGCCGGGTGAGTGCGCGTGGGGCCCTGGCACGGGTCTCACCTGGGGGGCACGGGCCGGGGTCTCCGCAGCCAGGATGCAGCGCCCGCAGGGTCTTCCTCCCCGCTGTGCCCGGTGCTCTGGAAGACCATCGAGTCTTCATCCGAGGGTCTGCAAAGCAGCAGCCCCTCTGAGCCCTCGAAGACACCAAGATGAGAGAAAGTTTCTAAATGTGTTTGCAACCCTTGGGGGACTCTAAGCCTGTTCCAGTAGTTAATGTTGTGGGCAGGACCTTGGAGTCAGATTGCAGTTTGGTGTGCTCTCCCCGAAGTTGAAGGTGGGAGGTTAACCAGAGAGGCCGGGCCCAGGTTAGGAGGAAACTGACCCTCAACAACTCATCTCGGTGGTAAACCGGACGCCCCGAAAAAGAAGTTGAAAAGTATTTGCCTTTCCAAGAGCACTTATCTGGAGCAAAGTTGAGTACCATTGATACTTATCCCCCAAAGGTTAGGAGGACTTTTTAGCAACTGATGCAAAACAAGGAATACCCTGTTAGGGAGTTCCTTGTATACAAGGACAGGAAATGCCCTCTGAACACCCTTGATCTCTGACAAAGGAGAAGGCAAGGGCTTTGGGAGGTTTTTGTTTGTTTCTTTCAAGGTCTGGGTGTATGAGACAGGACAGGTCTGGGCAGCACCAGGTTTAGAAGACCAGCTTGCCAGAGACCCAGCCTAGGGCCCTTTCCATTGGCACAGCTTCCTAGAAGGAAACATAGGGAGTTTGCCTTTTAAGACCAGGTTACACTGTTTGCACCACCTCATCCTCTGGATCTCCTCCCTTAAGTGTGACCTTGGATTTCTGTGTCCTTTACCCTACCTCAATTTTCCCTCCTTCCTGTGTGCATTTTCCCCAGTGTAGAGAGAAGCCCTAAGAACATGGTTCTTGCTCCATTTCTTCCCAAAATGCTCATAGGAATTATCAGACTATGCATGGATTGGTACCTCCAGAGCAGGGGTTACCCCAAGCTGGATTGACCAAATGGGCAGCCCTTGAAGAGGTCACTTTCTCACCTTATCAGCCTATGACTAATTGTCATAAATCCTGAGTCAGTCCTTGCAAAGCCTTAAGTTTCCCCTTTGTGAATCAACAAGGAATACTTGGGTAGCACATGGCAAAATGACAAACCTGTGTGTGCACACGTAAGAGTCTTGTGGTGTCTTTTCACATCAAAGGAAGTTCCTAAAAATAAGATTTAGTAATAATTATTGTATGGCAATCAGATAACTTTCTAAAAAGATTGCTGTAACAATACTTTTAAACCCCTGTGGTCAAACTTTAAGAGAGGAACAGTAAAAGAGAATGAAGGAATCACTTTTATTTAGTTTTTCATATGGCTTTCATTGCTCCTACACTTAGTTATGTGCATGGTGCTAGGATTTGAACCTGCATCCTCGTGCATGCCAGGCAAGCACCATAACTTCTGAGCCATTGCTACAGCCCTGTCATTGAACTTAACAGTCTCATTTTAGACTCTAAATGGTCATCTTAATAGTTTCAACCTAATGTTGAATTTCAAGTTCATCTATTTTTCTTACTCTTTGGTGACCTTAACAGATAGCAAATAGATATTTGACAGCTGAACACTTTCTCCAGGTTGTATAGATCTTAGACTGAGGCAGGGAGAAGTTGTCTTTGACCTGGATCTTGTGACTTCCTGGAAGGAGCGAGTTCTGTAGTCTAATAGTTCTCAAATAATGGAGCTTTTGTAGTCCCAGAGGTTCTGTTTCAGAGGGTCTGGGATGAGGCTTGGGAACTGAGGTTTTAAAAGTTACTCAGATGATTCTAATTCCCAAACAGGTTTGTGTATCATCAGTTAAAAGCAGAGGCTAGAAAAGCTGAGCAAGTTTTCACTTTGCTTTGGGAAATTGCATGGTGGCCACTTAATTTGAATTATTTTAAATTGCCACATTATTGAATATGTTTCCATGTGCTCATGGAAATATGAGCATATGCCTTTTTGGATTATCCAATCCCATTGCTCATCTCCATTGATAGAATTTAAATCATTATTCAGTAAAAGACTGAGGTTTGCCCGAGTGAACTCATTCATTACCTTAAATAATCAAGTTTAACTAGGCCTTCTAATATCTGTCCTGTCCAATTAGGAAACATGAGCTTTAAGTGTATACAGGTTTAAAAAAAGTTTTAAAGTAAAAGATCAAAGCCAAAAGCATAAAATTATATTTTAAAAGAGTTAAAATATCACATTACATTGAAATTTTCCTGGAGAAAAATTAAAGACTTTAGGTTGGAGAACATCCTTGAATTATAGACCAGGGAGATGTTTTCTGTCCTTGACCTTCTCATTCTTTCTGTCTGAGGGTGAAGGTTCTATGTATGGGTTGGGTTTCTTTTAAGAAAAACTGTTTTATTTGGATCTGAATTCTGAAATTTCAGAAGCTAAACTCCTAGTCTGACCACAGCCAAGGAATGTATTTTGTGGTACTTAACTGGATGTCTTCTAAAGCTTCCTTCTGAGTGGGTATATGCAGTTCATTTCTGCAGGAAGTGAGCATATAGATACAAAACAGAACATAGAAGGTTCTGGCACCTACAAGGGGATGATGGTGACTGGCTCCAGAGCAGTCTCCAAATGTACAGAAAAGGGAGGTAGAGCTTTCTGGTGAGAAGTGCATCTTTACTACAAAGGTCAGGCTGTGAAGTGTCCCTAGAAAGACTGCATCATAACTTTGGGTCTTGATTTAAAAAATTTTTAAATTTTCTGCTTAGTTGTATATGTGGTGCTGGGGATTGAACCCAGGTACACGTGCATGTGAGGCAAGCACTCGAATGCTGAGCCACCTCTTGAATTTTTTGAGTCACTTAATGGGCAATGGTATCTAAGTGATAGGAGGATGTTGAAATGTATTTCCTGGTGTTTACACTTATCAGAGAAGGGCATTTAAAAAACATTATTACACAATACTGTTCTATAGCTGAGTAACACATTGTACCTTCCTAGATTGGAATGATAATCCTAGTTTTCCAGCAAATCACACATGTTCACATACCCATCAGCTGCACTGTGCTCTTAACTGACAAGAGTCAGTTCTATTTCCTTCTTACCCTTACCTATTGTTTTCTGGTTGTTTAAGGAAAAAAAAAATATATATATATTCCTCAGTGTGTGGGCTTTTAGGGAGCATTCAGCTTACCCTGCTCCATTTTGCTCTCTTCTCAATGACCAAGGATTGAGAAAGCAGGTTCTATTCCTATGAGAAGAAACGAAGACATAGGAAGTGGCTGTACAAAAGCTTAACACCCACACAAATCATCATCAGTAGATTGGACCCTGGATGCTCTGGAGAAAGCACAAGTTTCTTGGTTCAGATCAAGTAAGGATTAGATGAAGATTCTGTGCAAAGCACTTGGGAGTCAGAGGGCTATACAGCCCCTACTCTCAACTGGGAAGGTGAGCCGTGAACCATGAAAAGTTAAATATGTGACTAAGAGTTCAGGATTACATAATGGAAAGCCTTCCCAGATTATGTTGTCAGTACTGTTAAGAGTCTTAACGTCTTCTGTGGAGTTCTCATATTCTTCCATTCACCAGATGTTTATCCAGGGTCTTCCATGTGCCCGGCATGGATGGGATAACAGATCCCAGCCCTGGAAGAGCTCACAGGCTCAACGCATCAACAAATGACCAGATAACCCAGTTATTAACTGGTTTCCAGAAAAGAACACTTTCTTTATAAAGCCAAGTTCACCAGTGAGAGGGGAAATATTTTTCACTTCCATCTTGATAAGTGTTTCTTAAAGATTTGTCTTGGCAAACTTTCTGCTTCGTGACTTGTAAGTGGGGGTGATTTTTCAGTGAGTTAATGGAAATCCATTTTATAGGGTGAAATAGGATTTTAAAAGTGGTTTAAAATTGTTGCGCTCATCTATGGGTGCTTCATAATTGATGGGGAAAATGGTACAGGTCCAGAGAATGGATATGCTTAGAAGGAAGTATTTGTGATCTGTTAGCCATTGAAACAGTTCCATTTTTCTCAATTTCTAAGTGAAAATGATTTAAAAAAAGAAAAAAGTACACTTGGAAGCAAGGACTAACCAGAATTTAATCTTTTTCAGAAGCCAAGAAGAAAGCACCCTGTCCTGGACTTGGCTTGTTTTACACATTATTGTCTGCCTTCCTTTTCTCAGTGGGCTCTTTATTTGTTAAAAAAGTGCAAGACGTCCATGCTGTAGAAATTAGTGCATTTCGATGTGTGTTCCAAATGCTAGTTATTATCCCTTGCTTAATATACAGAAAGTAAGTATTTAACTGCAAAGTAGAAGATATTAATATGTGTAAATCTTTTGACCTGCCATATTTTCTCTACAATATCTGCTTTGTCATAGATTTACTGGTTTCTGTACCCCTTGGCTCTGGTTAGTGAAAAACCACCAGGATCTTCCCACACAAGATGCTGTCAAAAACACTTATCACAAGCCCACAAAAGAGAGGGAGTCATCCACCACCACCACACTTTGAGAATAAGGGTTTGCTTGTATAAATCCCCTCATCTGGGACCACCCTCCCTTCTTTCCTTTGGCATAACTAGTATTTGGAAGAAAAAAAGTAAATGCGAGAAGTAGTAGCATCTCCTAGAGTCAGAGGTTTCTTTCAGGGAGATAGGCTGCTCTCTTGCCAGGGCAGGTAGAAGGTGGTAATTGAGATTTAGGTCTTCCCCAGAATTGGTAAGGGTGACCTTGAGCACGGACTTTCTGTCAACTTTCATATTCAGCTTCCTCGTTTGTAAATGGGAGGAAATGATACTCTGTCCTCTGCCTGCACGGTGGTTGCAAGAGTCAAATAAGATTTATATTAGGTCAGAAGGCTTTGTAAAGAACATAGTAGTATATGAACACTACATTTATTGACCTCTCACTGTTTTCTCCCTGCCCCCAGTTCCTCCACTCTCCCGAGTGTCAAATTGTCTTCCCCGGTCATAATGTACATACAACCCAGTGTACTTTGAACCCTGGGAGAGAGACCAGTTGGGTCCCTAGTGGCTGCCCGGCTCTCTATCTCTGGGCAGAGATGCTTAAACTCCACCCAGGTCTCCTTGGGTATTCACCCCACATCCTGAGGAATTGCTGGAAAAAGTGAAAGTCTGCAAAGATTAACGTTGTCAGGGATTCCTTTGTAAATGTGTGCAAATCATCGTACTTAAGTAGATGATTGTAAGACTTCAGAAATTTCTAAAGGTAGCAACAGAATGCTGAGCCTAACATACCCACCTTCTCCATTTTGGAATAAAAGTATTATCATAATAGTTTCTTAAACTCCTTGGCCCTAATCTGTTCTGACACATTATATGTTTCACTATCATGGAAGACTTGCCCCTAGCTTTTAAAATATTGTCCAAAGGTGACCATGCTTTGATTTCTAACTCCAGATATCCAGGGATGTCCAGATAGCAGTAATTATATTACCCAAATGCTGTACTTGCTTTTTCAGTGTATTTTAACTCTTTCCCCATGAGAACAAAAAGTTATTCTCATTCAGTAGCTAAGATTAATTTTTGCATTGCTTCAACTTTTATAGAAAACCTCAAAATCAAGAATGCACATTAGCTAGAATCAATTCCCTATACAGTGCTATTAAGTCTTGAAATTGTGTTTATTGTAAAAGTGACACATTTTCATCATAGAAAATTTGGAGAAAATAAGGAAAATTACATGAGTCCACCTACTAAGGTGGACTACTGTTAACTTCCAGCCTATTTTCCTGTTTTGCAAACATATAGATGTTTGCTTAGGGGAAATCTATGTTTACTTATTTATACTGTTTGAGGTTTTTGTGGGCTATTTTTGCTTGTACTGTGAGCTTTTAATGTCATGAACCATACTTAGAAAATATTTTTAATGGTATATTTAGTGGCAGATTATGATTTACAATTCCCTTATTTTTTATATTTAGTACTTTTGAAATGTTTAAACATTTTGTTTGAAAAACAAATACCAAGTTCACTTAATATGCATTTCTTCATTTGAATTTACAGAACTGGGTTTATAGGCCCAAAAGGTCAACGAATTTTCCTCATTCTCAGAGGAGTCCTTGGTTCTTCCGCCATGATCCTTTTATACTATGCTTTCCAGACAACGTCCCTCGCAGATGCCACAGTTATCACGTTTAGCTGCCCAGTGTTTACATCTCTATTTGCTTGGATATTTCTCAAGGAAAAGTATAGCCCTTGGGATGCTTTCTTCACCTTGTTCACAATCACTGGAGTGATCCTTATCGTGAGACCACCATTTTTGTTTGGTTCCGACACTTCGGGGATGGAAGAAAGCTATTCAGTCCACCTTAAGGGAACGTTTGCGGCAATTGGACATGCCGTGTTTGCTGCGGTGACTCTAGTTATCCTAAGAAAAATGGGAAAATCTGTGGACTACTTTCTGAGCATTTGGTATTATGTCATACTTGGCCTCATTGAAAGCGTCATTGTCCTATTTGTAATAGGAGAATGGAGTCTGCCTTACTGTGGCTTGGACAGGCTATTTCTCATACTCATCGGGCTCTTTGGTTTGGGGGGTCAGGTATTTCTCACAAAAGCACTTCAGATAGAAAAAGCAGGACCTGTGGCAATAATGAAGACAATGGATGTGGTCTTTGCTTTTATCTTTCAGATTATTTTCTTTAATAACATGCCAAGCTGGTGGACAGTGGGTGGTGCTCTCTGCGTAGTAGCCAGTAGTACTGGAGCAGCCATTCGTAAATGGTTACAGAGTTCCACATGAAGCATCATTGCTGAAATCCATATTTTTTCTTTCAAGTAACACCGTCAACCATTTCAAATACAACACACACAGCTGGAAAATTTGCATTTATTATTTAATAAATTTCATAAATAAAGTACCATTTTGAATATGGTATGTCTTTAATTAGTTAAGAATAGCTGGTCTGTTTAGTCTAGCAAAATTTTTTTGGTTATTTTTTGTTGTTGTTGCTGTTAAGGTGACCTTGGTGAGAGGAGAGCTCATTTGAAGAAAACCTGCAAAAAATTTTATGACTAATAATATATACTTTTTAAACATTTTTAGTACAGATGGGATTTGGGTGGGGAAATTTTAGATATTTTAGCTGTGTAGAGCCTAAGAAACATTGATAATGCTGCTATGATTAGTATTATGTTAACAATTCATTTGCAACATAATTCCATTTAGGATGCCAAAGCTCAAGTTTGGCATAGGTGCCTACTTATTGGTATTAATCAAATGAATTGGCCTTATTTATGGATTTTATAAAAGATTATCAGTTGAACTTTTAACTCATTTGTGCCTTTTCATTTTAATGGTGGAGTTTTATATGTGACCTCTAAAATGTCTTTTAATGACTGAATTTGGTCAATTGTTTTCTGTTTCAGTGGCATTTGCAACTATAGATACCACAATTTTCATTGTTCTGTTTTTTAACTGCACTTTTTTCAACATTCCAAGATTACCAGTCTTTAAATCACATGAGTGAAATCTTGGCATGATCAGTGTGCACACTTCTATCCTGAAGTGTTTTCTCCTCACTTAAGATGTGATTTTTTTTAAATATAAATTCTCTTTGAATTTATAGTGTGATGCCAAATAAAATTCTCAGGATCTTATTAGGTTGAAACATGATATTGCCAAGATTTTACCATTTTAACTTACAACACTCAGTTTCATTAGGTTTATCCTAATAGATATCTCCCTTACCCACTAAATCACTTAAACACTCTATAGCCCAAAGTCCTTTAACTTTAAAAAACACAGTCCTGGTATTAAACTTACTCTTATTGTCTTTTTCCCTTATGAGATTATATGTAATAATGTTCATGTTATGAATTAAATGTAATAACCTGTGAACCCGGAGTTCATTGACTTTCATAGTTTATTGCATAGCCAAAAAAAAAAAAATCACTGGTAAATTCTAGTACATCAGCATGATGTTAACTGTCATGCTGCAGCATGGTACATCATGAATTCAAACAGTACATTCTTTATTTGGAGCATCTTCAAGCCAACACCCTACAGTTGAAGAGAGATTTTGGTATCTAGGAAAGTGTGGCAGGTTAGTTAGGATTATAAGGGTTACGTGCTGAGGCCATGGTGGCCTCCAACTGTCAGAAACAGCATCTATCATTATCTTAAGCTGGCTAGTAGAAAGCTAAAAGCTATTTCCCACCCTCTCATTACAATTCTTCCAAAGTAAGGAGTTTGGCTTCTGGGATTTATGGTTTGGTGAGAAAAGATCTTTTCTGGTAGTTCTAAGAGGTAACTTCAGGCTTGCTGATTTTAACTAATGCTTTTCACCTGACAAATCTTAAATGAAGTCTCTCTTTAGGTGAGTCACCTCAGCTTTTACCTTTCAATATTAGAATTTCAAAAGCATAATTCTGAAAGTATCTTGGATACTTACAGAATCCAAGTGCTTTAGAACTCAAAAATATCTTAGAAATCCTCTTGTAGGAGCTATGCTCCATACATAAGAGATAACAGGGAGGAGACCTGCCCAAGATGGGTTTCCACAGCCTTCCTCACCTAAGTTCCATGAAAATATATGGAAAATGAACCATACCTGGAGCAATCTAAGGTGTATTAACCATCCAGTTTTCTACCTTGCACAATAAAAGAATCTCTGGGATCTTGAAAGTTAAAGCCCTTTGGACCTATATTCTAGAGATGTTTTATTTCAACAGTGTGACTAAGTTACTTGAATGTCACAATGTATGACTAAAGTTAGAGAAAACACATTCTCCCAACTTCTACAGGGTATGATCTTAAATACTTCTAATGTCCAAGGTACATTCAAGGCTATGTATTGTAACAATTATGGGTGTGTATTTTTCAAAGATTGTTTCTATATCTTTAAAAGGAAAACATTTTCATAACTTGTTTTTATAAGTAGTAATAAAATTATATGAAAGAAAGCTCTATGTTGGTTTTCATGATTATAGAAAATATATGGAAAATAACTTCTCATTTTAACCGTGTGCTTCAAAATTTCTCTATAGAAGATTGACTTGTAGCCAGACAGCTGGGATGTTATCTCAGATTTCAAACTGTTTATCTGTCCCTCTTAAACTGTCACATCAACTCTGACATCTCTGAAATAAAGGCACTCATCTTCTGTTCCAATAAGGCCTTCATTTTTTAGATTGTCCAAGTTTGGAACAGCTTTGAACTCTGCACTTTTTCTTCTCATGACTGATCTGTTGCTAAATCCTGGGATGTCTTCCTTTTGTCTTGTGAATTCATTTTTGTTTCCTCACCATTTCCATCACAGTCTGATTTACCCCAGCCCTGATTTACCACACCGCTGCCCTGGTTGTGTTGCCTGCTTTAAACTCTTCCACTCTGATCCTTGTGTCAGGGTCAGGTTAATCTCCCCAAGCCCCTATTTTCATTGTTAGTCTGGTTTTCATGAAACCATGGTGATGCTTTACGCACACCATCATGCCCAAGTAATTCATCTGGCCCTGCTCCCAGTCCTCCAACCTGATATCCCACATCCCAGCACAGACCTGATACTTGGACCAGGCTTCCCACTAACTCCACTGTCAGTAGCATCCTCCCTCTGTGGTTCTCCTGCTTTCATCCTCTTATTTGCCTTGTGATACCTATTAGCCTCCAATGGCTCATCCAGAGTTTTATTTCTTCCATTGTCTCCAGCTTCTCACCCACATAATCCACCTTGGAGCAGTGTTCAAAGCACTGGATTAGGAGTCTGAAGGTTTGAGTGTGATCTTGTCTTTTCCGGGAAAGCACTCAATGTACCTGAGCCTGTTTTTGTCATTTGTTACTCAGAATAATATTACTTTCCCAAGCCATCCTACAAGTGAGTGCCATAGACTTGCTGATCAAAAGGACAAAAACATCGAGTACTGAACTGGTTAATACTGTAGAGTTGAGCATTCACCGTCTTCAGAACCATGTCCACCCCCAGGCATGGTGACAGTCTCACCATGTGCAGAATGCAAACCCCAATTAGCCCCAAGCACAGACTTCCTATTATCGGGCAGCTTTCATTTCCTGACTGACCTGCCCAGAGGACTGCTGAGTGCCACCACTCCTTTTAGTTCATACAAAGGTGTTGCCACGTTTCCAGTTGGCTTTAGCTCTGGTCCTCCATGGTTATGGTGCCTGACTTTGATCGGGGTAATGGGTCTGATTATCTGTGTTTCTCATGCACTGTATATTTATTCTGTGTGATTCTTCTAGCCTGTTCTTGGTTCACCCAAAATATTAGCTAGCTGTTATTGGGTTTTTTTTTTTTTTTTTTTAAAGAGAGGGACAGTGAGAGAAAGAATTTTATTTTTCATCTGGTGGTTTCTCTAACCATTGTATACGTAGTGCTGGGGTTTGAACCTGGGTCCTTGAACATATCAGGCAAGCACCACTCCAGCCCTTAATTAGCTTCTTGAGGGTAATCTAAGGATAAGAGACAGATTTCCTTGAAAATACCCGAGATCTGTTTATGGATCTGTGCCCAGCAGTGGGCATTAGAATTTGGTTATCATTTGGACACCTGAAACCCAGGTACCACCCCATGCGTGCTTTTTAATGGCCCTTTTGGTGCCTTATATCAAATCTGATGTAGCTACCATATTCACCTATATTTTTGCAAGGTGCCTTCTCAGGGACTCCCTGTGATGCACAAAAGCAGACCCATCCAAAGTTTTACCTATTTGAACACTTAAGTTTGAAGCTGGACTTGAAATACTTCACAGAGAGCTCATGAACCTTGGCATTGCTTATTACCTCCTGGAAGTTGGGAGGGGGGGTGGGTTTAAACTAGGATAAACAGGTATACCTGGTATGAAGGCAGAACAGGAAAGGTTATACCATAGCAGCCCAGTTCCTCAGGAAGAGGTTCTACTGTGCTCACGAAATACTACAACTAGGAGAAAGAATGAGGGTCTTTTACTAAACTTTCATGACTGGTAGCCATCCAAGAGTAATCCCGGCAATCTAACCATCCAGCAAGGGAAGTAGCCCATATTCATGATGAGTTGCCAGGCTGGGGTCAAGATAGCATAGAGCCACATTTGAATAGAGGTGGGTCTGGGCAGGAGAAAATACGTTCAGGTAAACAGCACAGCACCAAGGTACCATGCCACTTGACACATGGTGCAGCAGCTGGAGACTAAAAGGCCAAGGCCAGAGGGTGCATCACCAGCCAGGAACCTGTACCTAAGGATGTAAATACCTGACCATTCTTAATGTGTTCTGAGTATACCTAGCCTCAATTTGAAGTTTAAGCTCCATGTGTCAAAAGCATCCCCAAGCAATGGAAACTAATGACACATATTTGGGGTTTTCTCTGATTATAGCAAGTGTTACCATGCTAATATTAGAAGCAATTTTTAAGCACCCTAATTTGGAATGGACTGACCTTTTCTTTCTTGCAGTGTTCCCCCTTGAATCCCAGCCACATTGCTGGGAGGAAGCCTCACCCATGTGGCGAGGCCTACACAGGGAGGAATGGAGGTTCCCAGCCCTTGGACCCATCCACACTCCAGCTGGATCCTGCAGCCCTCAGGTGAGCTGCCCCAACTACGCTGTGTGGAGCAGAGACGAGCCTCCCCCCATCTCCTGAATTCTGCTCAAACTTCAGATTTGTGAGAAAAAAAAAAAAAAAAAAGATTGTTGTTGTTTTAAACTGTGAAACAATAGAAGCATAAAAGAACTGTCTTAAATATGTATGTATCCAGTTACACATGATCACAGTTACATAAAGCAAACACTTCAATATAAAAGAAAGTCAACAAAATACAGAACATTTCAAAGGCCTCCAAGCCTGTGACACAGAAAGTTGGCAAAAATTAAATATTTAGGGGATAAGAATAAAGTATAATAAAGTTGATCTATTACAGCTGTTGTCAACGTGTGGTTTAGAGACTTTTGGGTCCTCAAGACCCTTTCAGGAGTTAATACAAAAATATTTTAGTAACAATATTAAGAATGTTATTAATCCGTTTCTAATTCTCTTATGAGTATACAGTAGAATTTTCCAGAGACTATAAGACATGTGATATTGCAACACCTTAAATATAGAAAAGCATGTAGAGGAATCTGTCATCTATTAAGCCAGATTTGCAATGTATATGTGTGTGTATACACACATACATAAAAAACAGTACTTTTCTCACTAATATTTTTGGAAAATAACATTGTGAAAAACAATTTATGTTACTATGTAATAGATTTTTTAAATTTTAATTTTGCTTTCAAATATGGTACATATATATTTAACCCACAAAATCTACTTTGGAGTCTTCAGTAGTATTTCAGAGAGTAAAGGGGTTCAAGAACAAAAAGTTTGAGAACCACAGATTTAATAGATATTTTAGGTGCTAGGGATATAATTCAGTGGTAGAGCATTTGTGTAGCATATGAGGCTCTGGGTTCAATCCTAGCACTGAAAATATGTATATATATGCACACCTACATATTGAATTTGAAATCTTAAAAGATTAACAAGCCCAACACTAAACTGATTTCATTATGGTGTTTTTATCTAATAAAGTATTTAGCTGTGTTTCAGAACATCTGTAATGTGATATTCTACTTTAGAATCATGAAATTAAGCAACTCCCAATGTACAGAAGAGTTCCAAATTACCCACCTCCAAGAAAAGCAGTCCTACTGGCCAGTGGCCACAGATCACGGAAACGTGTCTGTTACATTGCATTTGTGGCTTTGGTTCTTCTGTGAATGTTAAGAAGTCAGACTTCAGTACTTTGTAGTATGCATTAGTACCACTTCTATGAAGGGCAATTTGGCAGCATCTATCAAATTTACATATGCACATACTTTTTCAAAATCCAGAAATTCCATTTGAGGAATTTATCTTACAGGTGTACTTGCTTCTGTGCAAAAAGGCATGTATGAGATTGCTCACTGCACCCTTATATCTAATAGCAAACCACTGAACCCACCTGAATGTTCTTCAGTAAGGTACTGATTAAACAAGTCATGGTACAATCACAAAGTGAGCTAAACAGCATTTTAAAATAAATTGAGAACAGGAAGTTTATCGTGTGTGGGCGTGGAAGAATCTCCAAGATCACTAAGTAAAAAAAGCAAGATTCACATCTTGGTAGAGTATGTGTAAATTTGTGTAAGAGAATATCTCAGGGGGATATACAGGAAACTGTTAACATTGGTTGCATTTGGGGAGAGGAACCTGGCAACTGAAGGGCAGAGTAAGATTTTTCACAGAATACCCGTTACACATTGAATTTTGAACCATGTGGGTATGTAACCCAGTCAAAAATAAATAAAATTGATGGAGCACAATTAAAAAGTGATTTGATTAAAGAAAAAGCGAAGGATAAAGGAAAATAAAGAGATGCAGAGATAGAGACTACGTGCAAAGATTTTTACTGCTTTCATCTGGTCTATCAACCCTTTCAATTTTCTGACTTCCTTTTGCTGTCTCCTGTCCTACCTCAGCCACTCTATAAGCTCAGCCTTCAATTCTCACACGCACTGTGACTGAACAATACAAAAAACTTAATTTCAAATGTTCGTTTGTTTTTTGCTACCAGGAATTAAACCCTAGGGCACTTAACTGCTGAACGTATCCCTACCCATTTTTACTTTTTTGAGACAGCATCTCGCTAAGTTGCTTACTGCCTTAAGTTGGTGTGTCTGGCTTTGAACTGTGATCCTCCTGCATCACTAGAATTATAAGCATGGGCTACCGCCTGGCTCTTGGCTTTTTTTTTTTTTTTTTTAAAGAAAAAAAAATTTAGTTTTTTTCATCTGGCCTTTTTTTTTTGACATTTAGTTGTATATGTGGTACTGGAGTTTGAACCTGGGTCCTTGTGCATGTCAGGCAAGCACTCCAACCGCTGAGCCACTGCTCCAGCCCCCAGCTCTCGGCTTTTTAAAAAGGAATATATTCTCCAAGATCTAGGAAGGATTGCCTGACCCTGAGAAAAATGTATGCCTCTCCACAGCACTGAAAGTTTTTCTTGGAGAGGAAACTGACATTTATTTAGTCCCATACAGGCCAGGAGCTTCTTGGTCTTCAGTCCTCACCCACTCTGGAAAGTAAGTTGAACTGGAGTTCAAAGATGTCGAAGGGGGTCATCTGTCTGGTAAACTCCAGTCCCTTCATATTAAATGATGAGGTTAGACCACTATCTCTGCCTGACCCAAAGGCCTTGCCATTTCCAATACCCATGCAACCTTCCTACTTGGGGTAAAAAATGCAGGACAGGACGTCATATGATGAAAAGATTATTTCTTGATTTTGGGGCTTGGGGGTGTGTATGTCCTCCTACCTCCATTCATCTCACATATGAAGAGCTGGATATGAAAAAATAGAAAATGATGACAACACTGAATATATACTAGTTTTTTTTTTTTAGTCTAATCAATATTCATTGCATACATTCACAGTCAATGATAGGAAACACCAAATATTGCCAGGTCCTCAAATTGGTCATAACTAGAAGAGAACATGATATGTGTACACTATGAAATCACCATGCATAGATTGTATTAGTGAGGCAGAAAGCTAAATCTCCCGGAGGCAGCCATGATGAAGGCCTTGGAGAAGGCCAGGAGAGGGGGGGGGGGCGCATCATGCCAACCCAAAAGGAGAGAGTAGGTCTGAAAGACATCCTGCCAGTCGCTGCTCCCTGCCAGCGTTAAGCACAAGCCCATCTTTTGAGTTAGAATACCCATTTCTATTCCTCAGCTTCAACCACAGCAGCCCTACCTTAATTACCCTTATCTTACCCCCAGCAACAGCCAACACAAGCAGACCCCTATCCCAAAAGCTTCCTCTTTCTAATAGATGTGTCAAAAACCACTATACAGCTTCATCAATGTTTATAACAGCTCAATTTACTATAGCTAGACTATGGAACCAACCCAGATGCCCCTCACTGGACAAGTGGATTCAAAAACTTTGGTACATATATACAATGGAATACTACTGGGCCATTAGAGAAAACGATATTATGGCTTTTGCAGCCAAATGGATGGAGATGGAAAAAATTATGCTAAGTGAAGTATCCCAATCTCAGACTCAAGGGCTGAATGGTTTCTTTCATTTGTGGAAGCTAGAATACATCTAGAAACAATATTAGATGGCTAAGCTAATAATAACCTCAAAATCTATGACTTTTTACACTAATGGGGATCATTGCCTAGGATACCTAGAGGTGTAGGGAAGGGGGCAAGGTGGGGGGGAGGGATTAGGAAGGATGTGTAGGAGGGAGGGAATAAGGGGCAATCATCTCAAAAGGAGATCTGACCTCCAAGAGGTATCCATTTAACATAGGGGTTCTTCTGGGGGAACCTTGTAATCACAGGGAATCTAAGGGGGGCATCCATGACATGGCATCAGCCTTGGCTAACTATGTAAATATACATTTGTTCTTGATTGTTTGCTAATGATTTCCCCTCAATTGTAACACCATATTCATCTAATTAAAAAAAAAAACCCCACTATCTGAGACCTGTCCTCCTAACTATGTAAATATGAGATTGAAATTGTGAACTTTTGATTGGTTTATTAACTTATGAGCTTGATTGGTCCCTGCTAGCATTCCTCACCCCACTAATCACCTGTGATGGGCCATCAGTTATGCCCTTAAAAAGTGCTAAACAAACACCCATTAGCATCCCTCTCTTGGGGTCCCTTCCCTTTGGGAGCTCTGCTTTCTTACTATTACTCTAATAAATCCTGTTACTTTGCTCTCATCCTTGTTTCCGTGGATTTTGTTACTCAAATTGGCAAGACAAAGAACCTCACTGCCTATTGTGTTATAGCAAGATGCTGCCCAAGAACCTAGGCATGAGATGACCTCGTTAGGTCTCCAAGCAGCAAAGAATGGAGAATGCAAAATCATCAACACCCAGTTGTCAAGCTTCCCCAGATGGGGTCTAAGAATATTTCTGAAGACATACCAGTCAGAAGCAAAGTACCAATCAACCTCAGATACAGGAAAGGAGAGCGGCTGTGGAAGGTAAGCATGTTCCCAGATTTTCTCTAAAGTTCCTCCAATAGCTGGGAAGAGTCTGGAGGCATGGTAAATCATAGCAACAATAACCACTACTTTTTTTTTCTTTTTAAAGAAAGAGACAAATTTAGTTTTTCAAGTAGCTTTCATTGCTCAGACACTTTGCTGTGTATGTGGTGCTGGGGTTCAAACCCACGTCCTCACACATGTCAGGCAAGCACCATAACTGCCAAGCCATCACTCCAGCCCAATAACCACTACTTTTTATTGTGTGCTTTATGTGTCGGCTACTGTCCTATCATTTGTGCTTTGATTCCTAGCATCTACCCTGTTTATTTTTTCTCATTTTATTGTTTAGAATTAGAGACTTGGAGAACTTAAGTGACTTGTCCAAGGTCACATAGCTAATCGTGTCAGAGTTTGGATCTAACAGCCCTATTGTATCAAACTCCAAGCTCTTTGCTACTGATCCCTGCATTTCTATTGTTCACCTTAAGCGCAAAATTGTCTACTTCAAATGCAAAACTTCTTTGAGACTTCATGCTTAGTTTTTATTTTCAATTCAAATGTTTTGCATCACAACTAATAAATCTATATGTTTTAGTGTAATTATGTTATTTTAAATTATTATTTCAGAGTAATTAGGCTTTTATTACCCAGATCTTGGGTAACCAAGGAACATGTGTCACATTTTCCAAAGCTGTGTGTACCTCCTGGCTCAAGGGTTCTTGAACTCCATAAAGGAACATGGCCCAGTGACTAAGCAGTTGGATCTTCATGCGCTGAACACTACAATTATAAAAATCAACACTCTTGTTCTTTGTATGTTATCTACATGTTATCAAGTAACTGATTATAAATTGGCTTCTCATGTACCATGAGTGCAGAGGAGAATGACTAATCAAAAGATTGAACATCTGGTTCCCTTAACTGTTAAGTTTTTTCAGTGTATATTAATAAAATTAGTATTTCCCATATACTAGACTACTTGGTTTGTGACTTACGAGACTCTTACCAGTGTCCCTCATTCCCTTTCTTGTGAGATATTACTGTTTTAGAATAATTTTACTAGCTGCTATGACAACCCCCCAAATCTCAGAAGCATGAAAGAGTCAAGTTGCATTTCTTACTTCTGTCCCAGTCTGATGTGAGTTGTCAGCTCTCTTGTATCTCCCCTTTAAGTGATGTCTCAGGCTTCCAGGCTCTTTCCAGCCCTTGATTCTGACTCGTTCAACATGTGGCTTCCAAGTTGGTCAACATTTTATGGACGTGGAGAACTTCACTTCCACTTACATCCCACTGACTATCCTCACTGAAAAGTGAGATAGAAAAATCAGGCTTTATTTTATGCTCAGGGAGAAAACAATTCGGTGAACATATAGTATTGTTTCTGCTAGAACCCGCTTCCTTTGGCAAACTCCCCAAACCTGATTTCCATAGGTTTGGCAGAGTTGGTGATACAGAATTCCACCCCAAGTGGCCTGAGTGGGTAGGCCTATCCTGAGCTCAAAAAAGGTTTATCTCTTGGTAATTTGAATCTTGAACAGGTTTGCATAAGCAGAAAGTGCACTGTTGAGGAGTCCCAAGGCTGCAGGTCTCCGGTGGCTATGCCAGAACCTGTCCCTCCTGAAGTCCAGTTGAGTTCTCCACTATCCTTCCACTTAATTGCCTTTTTGTGAAGTTAGAATTTATTTCTGTTACTTGAACCTAGAACAACCGCACCAGTTTGTAATATTTGTAACTTATACCCTGAGCAACCCGATTTCTCTTCCCTTCATGACTTGACCGTGAACTGTGATCTGTGAGAAGGTGCCTCCACTCAGGGATCTGCTGGGATTTCTAGACAATCTTTTCCGGGAGACACCTATTTTTAATCTTCCAAGTATAAGAAAAACAAAACAAAGGAGATGTTTAAGGTCAAACAAGTGGTAAAGAGATGCCATACTCAGGAGAGAAGTTGGGTGGGCAATGGAATCACATCCAGGAGGGATTTCTAAGGAAAGATCTCAGACAAAAATTTGTCCATCTTGGGGTTGGGGATTTAGCTCATTGGCAGAGCACTTGCCTAGCATGCGCAAGGCCCTGAGTTGGGTCCTCAGCCCTGGGGGGGGGGGGGGAATACATTGTCGATCTAGTTCCCAGACAAAAATCCAGGATTCTACAGTAGTTCTGCCCAACAAAAGTCAGTGCAAATTATATAATTTTGAATTTTCTGGAAGCTGTTCTAAATAATGTGAAAAGAAACTGATGAAATATATTTTGCTATTTATCTGAATGTGTCCACAATGTTATCCATAAACATGTTATCAATATGAAAATTATTGGTGAGATTTTTTATATCTTTGTCACTAAGCCTTCAAAATATGGACTGTACTTCATATTTACTGTTTGTCTCGTTTCAGACCAGCCACATTTTCAGTGCTCAGTGGCCACATGCAGTAGTTACCATGTTTGGAATCCCAGATCTAGAAAATGCAGGGAAGAAGTGAGGTCCACAACAACAGGCACCGTTCTTAAGCTTGCGACATGCTAGCATGTTGTCAAAATTCCTTATGTGGCTCTTCCTGTTATCTTTGAAGAAACCTTTATGAGGGTTTTTTTTTGTTTTTGTTTTGTTTTTTTAAAGGGAGGGAGAGTGAGAGAAATTCAACTTTGGTTTTTTTCATCTGGTATTTGTTGCCCCGACACTTGGCTGCGTATGTGGTGCTGGAGTTTGAACCAGGTCCTCACACATGCCAGGCAAGTGCTATACTGCTGAGCCACTGCTCCAGCCCCATGAGATCGTTCTCATTTTCCCTGTGTTACACATGAAAGATAAGGTGTAAAGTTTTTGAGATTTGTGTGAAGTCACATCTAGCAAAGAACAGGCCAGAGTAGACCAGACACAGTTCAGTTTGGCCCACAGCACGTTTTAGTTTTCCTTTGTAAGATAGAAGGGGGTGAAATGTCTTGAACTTTACCTCAAAAATCACAATTTAGGGAAGGGCTTGAAGGAAGCTGAGGGGAATGGTACTACTCCCACCAGTAAGTGTATAGCTAAACCAACTGTCCCATGAAGCAAGAGGCACTTAGCACATGAATCAGAGGAAAAGAAACGGGTTGATGAAATTCCCCAGCCCAAACAATCCCACAAGGACCAATGGTGAAGTGATGGGGATGAGGTGAAAAGAAAGGAACGCTACATTAACCAGAAGGTAAGAGCTTGAACATTAACAAAGGGTGGAGTTGGTGATAAAAAAAAAAAAAAAAAAAAATCATAAACTTGGCAAACATGCAGTTTCAAATAAAATGCGTGGAGATGGATGCCATAGGTCCCACCTGAAAGCTTCCCTTGGGACAGGAGGAACCAGAAGCCTGGCCCAGGTCAGGAGGCCCCTGGATCAATGCCAAGGGCAAAGGACAATGAGCCTGAGGAAGAGCCAAGGTCACAATGGAGGAGCTGGGGATGTGCATCCATCCAAGGTGCCTGTTCGACGACACCCCTCTCTGGGGGGCTCCACCCAAGCTTCCAGGGAAGACTGTTTATATGTGCCTAGCTAGGGCCCACCCAAAAATCTAGAGTCAAACAACCCTTGGTAAAATGAGAACAATGTACTGTTTACATTTTGCCTTGTCTATATCAGTGTTAACTATGATATGATGGTCATTGTGGACAGACAGGGCTTGGGTGACTTTTAGCCTTCACTTTTAAAATGTAAAAGTTAACTTTATATTGATCTTCTAGTTATGCTGTTTAAAAAATGTTAGTAGCATATGAAATAAAATAAAGCAAAAAAAAAAAAGGTAAAAATCCCCTTTCTCCTGTGTGTGGCAGTTTCTCTGGTGTAATCTAGCTCCATCCCCTCAGGATATAAATCCGCTCAAATTTCTTCTGAAGACAACAGTCACTTCTTTCCTCAAGTTCTCCTTCCTCTCTAGGTACACCCAAGCACTTCTTTAATGCCTACCATTCTTTCCTCAAACCAACTGTTGGTTTTCCCACTCTTTCACATCAGTGATTGAATAGTAAGAAGTTATACAATCATTTTTCCATCCAAGGAAAAGAATTAAAATCGACTATTCAATTTTCATGTTTCCCCTTGTGGCCGAATCAATCACTTTCTTCCTATTCAACCCCCTTGGGAAAGCACAGTATTTCAGCTACCCTATGTGTTAAATGGGACTTTGTTGGCTACCTTGGAAATGTAGCCAAGTTTATATGCTTGTGGGTAAAAGAAAGGCCATGTTCCAAACTCGCTTTCAAATAAACTTTGCTTTCCTTCTGACTGCTTATTCTGACGTAATTTCAAAATTACAGAAACACTGCAATTGTAGAAAGAATTCCCATTACCTTTCACCCAGATTCCCCAAAAGTTAGTACTGAGAGTAAATTGAAAACATTATGACATTTACTCCTTGTGTTTGTCAGGATTCTCCAGAGAAACAAAACATGCACTGCAGAATAACGAGGTTTCAGTCAGTGACAGACCACACATGATAAACGGTCCTATAACATCATAATGGAGCTGAAAAGATCCCTACTGCCAAGCAATGTCATAGGTCGTAGCCGTGGAATCAGTCACACCACAAAGCATTGTTGATGTGTTTGTGGTGCTGCTGGTATAAACAAACCTGTTTAGATGTCTAGGTTCAGGAATAATGTGTTATGATTGCCTATAGTATTCACTATGGTAACTTTCTATACAGGTTTGTAGCCTAAAAGCAATTGCTATATAAATATATAGCAAACTGCCCAGGTGTGTACTATCTAGGCTTGTTAAAACTATGTGGCTTAAACAACAACAAAGTAGAGCAGCTGGAAATTCAAGTCCAAGCTCATGTTGCAGTGGACTCTGAATTCCACAAAGCAGGCAGAGTTTCTATGTCACAGTTTTAAGAATTCCTTCTTTGGAGAACTTCAGTTTTTGTTCTCAAAGCATTCAACTGATTGGATAAGGCCCACCCAAGTTAGACTAAAAAAAAAAAAATCAGATTTCCCCAAGTTAAATGTCAATTGAGAGTGAGTGTGGAGCAGAGCAGAGCTGCAGGCTTTGCAAGCCTTAGGGAGCAAGTGGGTGTGAGGAAGAAGTGTGAGAAGAGTGCTGGAGAGCGCAAGCAGGGAGAGGGGGGCCTTAGTCAACTGCAGCTGAAAGTGTAAAGCAATTTAAACATGTTGTAGTTATTAAATGCCTCATTTTTAAATAGTATTTGAAGTAGCCCTAAACTCTCGTTTACTAAGAACAATGAACCACGTTTCATACCGCCAGATGAACTGACCCTTAGCAAATAAATAGCCTATCAGGAGCTGACGAGCCAATTCCTAACATTCCAGGAACACACCAAACCATGGCTGATAAAAATACATTATATATGTTAAAAGATCAACCAATCATGTGCTTTGCTTTGTTTGAATTTCCCGCTCCGCTGTGAAACCCTATAAAAGGGATGGCTGTGCTAGGGCTCTGGGCTCCCTCCCTTCAAATCTGCTACATCAGAGAGAGCCCAGGCTCAAGCTTGCAATAATAAAAAGACCCTAATGTATTTGCATCAGATTCGGCTCCTTGGTGGTCTTTGGGGACTCGAGACTTGGGCATAACAGTCACATATAAAAAATTCTCTAGCTACTGGTATTTGACCAAACAATTGCCTGTTGTAGTTGAGCCACATTGACACATAAAAAATCACACCACTAAGATTCTGCAGTGTATGTTTCGTTTAAAAGGATATTCCCTAAATAACCACAGTAAAATTTGCAAAATCATGAAATTAACATAAAACAATATGTAAAAGACTTGCTTATACAGTTTATTAATTTTCCAAATAGAATCATGAGTAGCCAAAAGAAAAAAATGTGGAAGAAGTCAATAGGAAAAGTTTAAAGAACCCTGTAGGTAGTATACCTGCTAGCCTAGCTATTTAAGAAGCTGATGAAGGAAGGTTGCAAATTCAAGTCTAGTCTGGGCAACTTAGAGGGACCCCATCTCGAAAAATAAAAAGAACTGACATGTAGTTTCAGAGGTAGAGTGCCCTACATTCAATCTCCAGTACTGTGAAAAACAAAAAACAATAACTTGCTGCCAAGGAATCAAATGTAAGTGTTTATTAGGAATTGTTTTTCTAAAAAGCTTCTAATTGAGAAAACAGGTTCATAATTTTCTGTTGGACTCATCCCTTTTTGGGGAATTTGATCTTCAAAACCCTGACATCAGCTACCTGCCTGGATATTCTTTTTCAGTTACTACAGGTTTTTTTTTTTTTTTTAAACACACACAGAGGGAGAAAGGGAGGGAGAGAATCAGCTTTTATTTAGTTCTTCATCTGGCCTTTGTTTTTCCAACACTTAGTTGTGTATGTGGTGCTGGGTCCACAACCCAGATCCTCACACATGCCAGGCAAGCACTCCAAACTGCTGAGCCACAACCCCAGCCCCAATTATTTTTAATTGATCCATTATAATTATGCCTACCAGTGGGATTTGTTATGCCATATTTGTACGTACACATAACGATTAATCCAGTTCCTTAGTGCCTGGATATTTCTTTTCCTAGTTTCTCAAATTTCATTCCTACTGACCTCTCTTCTACATATAAATCCGTTCAGGTTATTATCCTCAAACCAAATGAAACCAAAGAAACCCTCATCTAACTCCAATGTGTTTCTCTAGTTTTCATCCTAATTCTTCCCATCACACTAGAGACCAGGCTTGCTCCCTTCCCTCCCATCCTCAGTTGTGGCTGCTGCTGTTGGAGGCTTACGCAAACCCGTCCTCCTCCCCTCTGCTTTGCTTCAATAGCCCCGGTTTTGTTCTCAGGCTCTGCGCTCTGGAAAGGTGACTCCAACCCAGCTTTGGGGAAGGACTACGTTTGGAGTGAGTTTTAGTTGTCCATAAACTAGCCATTGTAATTCCAATCCTCTTAGAAAGTGGCTTAGAGGCCAAGAAATAAGTTCTGCTTAATGAGACATGACCCTGGGTTCCATCCCCAGCTCTGAAAAAACCTATTTAGTACCATAGCTTTAAGATTCTGTGCGTTGTCTCTCATTCTTATACATGATCCTCTCAAAAGGCTGCCCAGCACTTGGTCTACGATTCCCCCCCCACCCCCAGCAAAGATTGCAGTATTTAGTATTTCAAACTTTTCAGATTCAGAAGTAAACAGGGACACCATTTTATTGAAGTGGTTCAGAATTATCATCAGAACAATGTTGATTTGGACGTCTGCCTGGAGAAAAGAGTTGCCAAAATAACTTTGAGGCTAGGTGCTGACAATTCCCTTCCTCGAGAGCTTAGTTTCACCAGTAGATGTCGCTGCAGTCAGACATTCTAGAAGATTAAACTCAAAAAGGTTGAGATGACTGGTGGGGGGTTGAGTGGGGAGAAGCAAATATCATATCTTCGTTTAAGAAAATACACATCTAATAGATTTTACTAAGTGGATTAATGAATAATCAATGTATGTTAATTATTCTGCCTTGACATTTTTGTGGTTATGTTCTGACAGTAATGTCAAAAGGGAAAGCTTTGTTTGCAAAATAAAAGTGATTCTAAGATGCGATCAGACAGGTATAGAAGAAAACAACTCTGTCAGTAGTTTATTAAAGGAGACGAGACACAACGGAGGATTCAAGCAACTCAGCTGCAGACATTGAAAGCATCTAATCCCATGGCAGGCACTGAGCTAGATTCTGCCAGAAGCCAAGAGGGGACCCCAGTAGCTGGAGCCTAGTGAGATGGAGAGGGAAGACTACCTGATGACACAGAAAAAAGATAAAAGGCCTAAAATCAGAGTGTGTAAGTCAAGAAACAATTCCCACCACATCACCATCAACATCTTTCCTTTCTTATTTTTACTTTTAATGCTGGGGATCCAACCCATGGACCTGAACTGATAAGCAAATGATCTAAATCCCCAACTTTTCCTTTCATTTTTTTTTAAGCTAAGATTCAACTGCATATGACAGAGATTAAAAGACAATTTACGGGCTGGAGTGGTGGCTCAGTGGTTTCGGCGCTTGCCTGGCAAGCACGAGGACCTGGGTTCAAACCCCAGCACCACGTACACAACTGAGTGTTGGAGCAACTAAGGCCATGTGAAAAACTAAAGTTGTTTCTCTCTCAATGTCCCTCTTATGAAAAAAAAAAAAAGACAATTTACAGGGCTGGAGTAGTGGCTCAGCAGTTACGGCACTTACCCGGCATGTGCAAGTTCTCAGGGTCCAAACTCCAGCACCACGTTCACAACTAAGTGTTGGAGCAACAAAAGCCACATGAAAAACTAAAATTGTCTTTCACTGTCCCTCTTTAAAAAGGGGGGGCAGCTTATAAACCTGGCAAGTTGTCCAGAAGTTTCATGACAATATTGTCATAGCTACTGTCTTATTAAATGTCACTTTTCTGTGCCAAGTCCCTTCTGATTTAATCCTCCCAAAAGTTCTATCAGGCAAGAATTTTTATTATCCTTGTTTTTAGAGTTGAAGCATCTGTGGAATGAGAGGGGGAGGATGAGAGAGAGGCTAAGCAACTTATCCAAGCTCACCCAGTTAATGAATGGTAGAACCAGGTTCAAAGTCTGAGCTATAGGGGGTGCTCTGCAATTCTCCCTCAATTGATTAGCCAAGTCCAGTGGCTCTAGTCAGTCTGAGCACACATAACATGGATTCCAGATTTTGATTTTGCTCAGTCACCCATTTTAAAGGGAACTCTTCCCATGAATAAGGCACTCTGCTTTGTGTTAGGAGAGGGGAATCTAAAGCCAAGAAAGCTGACTATCTTAGCAGAACATGTAATTGAGTGGGAGGAAAGCTGGGGACAGTGGGAGCTGAAGAGGAACCTGTATGAGGAGGGACACCCAGGGTCTGTCTTCTACACACATCTCAGGAGGGTTTGGGGAAAGCGGAAAAGACTTGGAACAGCTGCTCTGAGGAATGTGCTAGTTTCAATAAAGCGCTCAGAAGTGATGGGCATTTCAAGATTCCCTCTTTCTACACCTCAGAATTCATGGAGCTTACTTTCTCAGAGTTTTCCAACAAAGTTTGTTAGGCTGGCTGGGGGGCGTGCCTTCAAGTAGCCCACACTTCACAGCATCTTGGACCCTGGCTGGGGGCGTGCCTTCAGCCAAGACACTGAGGCCATGCCTGCTGGCTAAGGGGCAGGGCAAAGGGCAACTTGCCCGTGAAAAGAACAGCCAATTGGTATGCTGGCGGACAAGCTCCAAAGGATTGATGGGCCCACCAGCCAGTCTCTGAAGGACCAACCCCATCATGAACTTCCAGGTAGCCAGCAAAACCAGCTGCCTGGCAAAGGTTCAACGCCATTTTCCCTGCCTGCCATTCTGGCCTGCTGCTGCTTCCCATGCCCGCCCTCATCATGGCGGCGCAGGTGAAATTGGCCCGAGAGCAACAAGTCCAATAAACATCTCCACCTGAATTTACACCAGTATCATTATTCCTTTTTTCTGATTTTACAAAGTTCACTTCTGGCTAGAACACGCCTGAAGAATTTCAGGACAATTTACTCTTGTCTCTTAAAAAATTATCAGTACTAATTTCTTCCCCCCCTCCCTCACAAAAGTAGATACGTGATAGCACTACCCGAAGAAGGTGGCTGAAAAGCTGACTTGACTTTTGGTGTTGATTATCTGTGCAATGTGATTTCTCTTCATATCACCCTGTTTCTGAAATAAGGAAACAGACAGATTAGGAGAGACAGTGAAATGGCTAGGTCGTCAGGACAGAGGGCACCTATCCAAGAGCTAGTTGGTAGAGAGAGTGATTGACAGGCTTGCCTAGGGCCTTCAAATGCAAAAAGACCTTGAGGCTCACCCTAGTCCCTAAGAGATGGGGGTGGTCACAGGTGAATACTAGGAAGTATTTGCCACCTTTTGTTTTAACCAATGGTGTTCCTGACCAGTTTCAATGCCTGTTTTACATAGATTTTAACCAATGGAGATGATGCATTTCTCAATGCCTGCTTTGCATGAATGTTAATTATGCTCATACCCCAAATCTATATAACCTCTGGCCTAACCTCCATTAGACGGTGTCCTGCTTCCAGGTACCCCTCTGCTTTGCGGAGTCTCTGCTCTTCTTCCTAAATAAATCCTACTCCTTTTACTCCTCCTTCCGTGGTTGTCCATGGATTTTATTCTTCAACTTCATGAGACAAGAACCCAGAAGATTGGCGCCGAATTCCCGGGGTGAATTTCCACCACACCAAGAGCTGCAGCACCCAGCTTTTAGCTGGAGAATTGCTAACACTTTCAGCTGCAGACACCTGCAGCCAGCCCAAATTCCCAGTTTTAGCTGGGAATGGCTGCCAACACTAGAAGTGGGCCGTTTTGGCTGCTGGAATCTGTAGCGGCCCAGACTCCATTCACCAGCGGGAGCAGAGAATCCGGCCTCATCTCACAGACCCTGCATCACAACCAAGGGACAAACGTTTTCAAAACAGGTTGAAATTCTAAGGCAATCCTAACACAGGGGCGTCTGTATTTGAAAGTGTCTTCAAGGTATGTGGGTCCAATTGCCCTAACCCTGGTGCTTATTTTGAAGCACGTCATCCGACCTGCTTTGTGTTTCTTCATAAATGTGTGAACATTTTCTGGCTCCACCAGGATGTTTTCATTTCTGCCTTCACTTAAAATATTTTGTTAAGTTATCTCATTGCATCGTATGTTTAGAAATGCTCTCTTTGAGGCGTCCCACCTTGTCCCTGGTGAGGGAGGGAAATCTTGTTGTGTTAAGTACTAACAGAATTTCCTTAGACTCAGATCTTCTCCCATGCACTCTGCCAAGGGGCAGGTAGAAGAGGCTGCTCTATAGAAACTGCAGGATAAACATCTCTAAATCAAGGCTTAGTAACCAAGTTCACAACCAGGATAATATTTTTCCAGAATGGACATAAAAGTTTTTACAAGTTATTAAAGCCCTAAATAAATAGGAACTTCCCCAAATGGGAAACACAACTTCTATAGAAAGATTCATCTTTACTATAGATCAACGTAACAGAACAATGAGCTCCTTCCACTTTGTCAGTTTAGGGGGTTCGGGAGGTTTTTTGCTTGATTTTGGTTTTTGGTTTTTAGTAATACTCAATATTGGCAAGAGTACTGAGATTTGCCAGATGGCTCTAGGAATATAAATTGGTAAAGTGTTTTGGAAAATAAATTTGTAATGCCTATCAGACCTGTGGCCCAGGAACTCCATTTTTTGGACTTTTCCTTTTAGAAAAAAAGTCTGAAACAGGGAAAAAAACTCTAAAGATATTCCTCTTTATAATTTATAGTAATAAAAATGTAAATAACCACCCCCTATTTGAATACATTAGGCCAAGAAAAGCTACCTTCAGAAATTAGAATTGTCCGGTCCCAGCCGGCGCAATAACCAGACAGCTCTCAATCGGGGTGGACTGGGAATGAAGTAGACCCACTGGTCCCCGAGTTCTCCAACGCTTTATTTCCTCCCTCTCTCTAGGGGCAAAGCTTTTCCTTCTCCTCTCACTAGAGACTTTTACATCTTTCTCTTTTAGAGTCAAGGCTTTTCTTCTTCTCCCCTTGCTAGTTTCCCTGTTTCTGCCACCAAGGCTTTTCCTCTTCTCCCCTTGCTAGTTTCCCTGTTTCTGCCACCAAGGCTTTTCCTCTTCTCCCCTTGCTAGTTTCCCTGTTTCTGCCACCAAGGCTTTTCGTCTTCTCCCCTTGCTAGTTTTCCTGTTTCTGCCACCAAGGCTTTTCGTCTTCTCCCCTTGCTAGTTTTCCTGTTTCTGCCACCAAGGCTTTTCGTCTTCTCCCCTTGCTAGTTTTCCTGTTTCTGCCACCAAGGCTTTTCGTCTTCTCCCCTTGCTAGTTTCCCTGTTTCTGCCGCCTGCTTTTCTTCTTCTTCTCTTGCTAGTTTCCCCTGTTTCTGCCGCCTGCGAGGGAGCGTCTCCTCTCTTACTAGAGTTCTCTGTCTCTGTACGCCCGGTATTTATTTGTTACAACAACCAATAGGGACACAGTGCAAACACATTCAACCAATTGTAACAAATGAGCAGCCAAATAGCTTAGTCATGTGGTCAGGCAGTTTACTAATTACAAGCCAGCTGGGGCCTCTTAGAGTTGCTTACCACCAATTCTTTTACAAGCCAGCTGGGCCTCTTACAGAGTTATTTACCACTAATTTTTTTGTTGGCATCAGTCTCCAACAAGAATCTTATATATTTTTTCATAACTGTATTTACACAGATGGAACTAGAAAAAAAATCACTGTAACATGATATTAAGTGGGTAAAAAATGTATATAATCTAGAAATACATATAAAATATGTAAGTACATATCACATGTACGTATACAAACGTCCTCATCTTAAAAGGACCAGATGATCTCTGAGTTCCAAGTATGATTCTCTGGAGCGAAGAGGGCAGTTGGCTATCTTGTCAGTGTTCTTTCATTGTGGTTAAGTTATCACTGTCGGACGATAACTGAGACTCTAAGATGATGTGGATGACACTTAACCCCTGGATTAGGTCAGGTTGCCTGGAAGCACAGCCTGAGACAGAGCTGAGGTGGGGGACTCACTTGGGGCATGCTCTTCAGGAGAAGCCTATGAGAAAAACCCACAAGAGGGGAAGAGGCCGGCAGGGCTGTGGGTTCAGGTAAAGTCTCACCTTGGTCTATCCCAGAAGAGCTCTGGAAGATAACCCCCCACACACACGGTATTGTAGATGGTTCCCGACCCAACAGCAATCCTGGGGATGGCACTCTGGGGGCCATGAGAGGCCAATATTCTCAGCAGCTGAGCACGGGGCACAAGCAACTCACATCTGCTAAGCCACGTAGGCCATCCTGAGGACAAATGAAGTGACTGTCATGGCCCCTATAAGAACCACTGCCTCAGTTCTGGAAGCCAGCTGCCTCCAGAAGGGACTACCTCCCCAAAACCCTAATTGTTTGCTCTCATTAAGGCCCTCACTCTCTCTAAAGGTAAATAGGTTAACATTTACACAGATTCAAATGTCTTCTTAATTGCTCATTCAGCTATTTGGAAGGAATGTGGGTTCTTAACCACAAAGGGGTCCCAGTGGTCAATGCCTCTTTAATTTCCAAACTCTTGAAGGCACTTCAGCTGCCATCCCAAGTGGCCATCATATACTGCTGAGGACATCAAAATTCCTCAGAACCTATAGCCACGTGTAGCAAGAAAGCAGACTCTACCGCACAGGGGCCACCAACAAAGCCCTCAGTAGCCCTGTCTCCTGGCCTAATCTCCTTCCGTGGGCCCTACCAGAATTCGGAATCCCCTAGGGCATCCCTTAGGCCTCAGCCCCTTTGAGCTATTCTATGGGCGCCATTTCCTAACCAACCAAAATTTTCCTGTTACCCCACCTCCCCTGGCATCCTTTTTACCCTGTCTCACACTCTTACACAAACTCATAAGGGAACATGCAGACTGCTCTCCCTCCGCGTCATCTATCCCTTCATCTCCAGCTGGAACACAACCCCAATCTCTTCAACTGGGTGACAGTTTTGCTTTGGGAACTATGTTCTCAGTCACTGCAATCTGGTTGGATTGGACCCCATACAGTTATACTTACTACCCTAACAGCAGCCAAACTCTTGGGCCACTCCCCTTGGTGTCCCGACTTAAAAAGGCACCTGTGCCAGATGCCCAGTTCTGGACTGCCACCATGCTGGGGCCCACCAAACTCAAGATCTCTCGCTCACCTCCTACTCCTCCTCCTGCTCATTCTCTCAAGTCTCTATCACAGGTTCGTTTGAAACCGCGTGAGCGAGGTCGTTAGCGCAACATACAACCAAATGCCCTTAGAGCTGCCTCACTATCCACAAACCAACTCCCGAACCTCCCCCCCCCCCACAGCACCCCCCAAACAGCAGGGAGTAGCCAGGTGGAAATCGATGTCCTGTATCACCAAAAAGTCGGGATGTTAGATTGATTCCAGGCAGCTGGGAGAGGCAGCCTATGTGCACGTGGCGCACGTGAAGGGAGCAACTAATCAGACGCTGGCAAACAAGCCCCAGTGGCATCTCATAATTGCCCGATGATTGATGGGAGTTACCAGCCAATCTCTGAAGGACTGCCTCTGCCCGCCCCAGATATAAGTCTCGGCCCAGCCGGGCGGAGGAGGGTGCTTCCTTTCTTTCTGTCCTCACTCTGCCCGATCTGGCTGAGAGTCGCCAATCTCAGTTGAAGCTCTGCTTGGCTGCTTTTGGGCCTGACTTTACATTTAGTGCCAAAACAGCCACATTTTTCCTGATTCTAACAGCTTTTCTTTTCTTTCTTTAAAGAGGAACAGTGGGTGGGGGGAGAGAGGGAGAAGGGGAGAGAAAGAGAAACAATTTTCGTGTGGTTTTCCATGCAGCTTTCCTTGCTCTGAGGCTCCGCTGCATACCTGGTGTTGGGGTTTGAACTCCCGCATGCAAGGCAAGCACCTTAACGGCTGAGCCACCGCTCCAGCCCTAACAGCTTTTCTTACTGTTAGCCAGCTACTGATTTTTAAAGTCCACAGCTAGTTTCGATACATACGTAAATCTGGCATTTCTTAAGAGAAAGCTTGGGGACATGCCTGCTGCCTCCTCAACGTTCATGTAACACAGAAGTTCAATTTAGAGCGTCCCATCCCACAAAAGTACCACTCAGCATTTCCAGATGCTCTGGGCACCTAGCTTCTTGTGGTTGCAGAAGTGAGAAAAGCTCAAATGCAGTTGAGTCTAGTTTTGTTAGAGCCCTGGACCGGAGTGAGGTCGGGGGTTTGAGCCATCAGTATTGGCTTTGTGGCCTTGATCTCTATGAATTGGGTTTTCCTGAGTAAAATGGGCTCACTGAATTCAAGCAACAAAAAGTCTTTAACCTGGGCCTGAGAATCTCCAGGAACTGTCTTCGAAATTCAAGAAAGTGGCATTTTTTTTTTTTTAAGTTACAGAACTTGTTAGAGATTAGGAGAGATGGTAAAATGGCTAGATAGTCGGGACAATGGGCCCCATTCAACCATACCTAGAAGTTAAGATAAAGATTAAGGGACATGCTCCGGGCCCTCAAACGCAGAAAGACCATGAGGCTCACCTACGGGAGAAACCCCTTTGTCCCAGAGGGGGAAAATGAAGAGGGGGTGGACCCAGTTGGTGAGTAGGAAAGATTTGATGCCTAATCTGCATAGATTTTAACCAATGATCTTGGTGCTTAGTTTCGAAGCCTGTTTTACACGGATTTTAACCAATGACGTTGCTTTTTCTCAACACCTGCTTTACACGAATCTTGAGGCTCATTCCCCAAACCAATATAATCCCTGGCCTAACACACATAAGATGGTATCCTACTTCCAGGTACCCCTCGGCCTTGCGGGAACTCTGCGCTCCTTAAATGAATCCTATTCCTTTTTACTCTTACCTTCTGTGGTTGTCCGTGGATTTTATTCTTCCAATTCGCAAGAACCCAGAAGATTGGTGCTGAATTACCGGGGTGTACTTCCACTCCAAGAGCTGCAATGCACTGCGTAAAGGCAGTGAGGGGGGGAAACCCAGCTCTTGTCTGGGTAGCTGCTAACACTATTTCAGCTGCAGTTTTAATAGGGAATAGCTGCAAATGCTAGAAACGGGCTGTTTGGCTACAAAAATTTGCAGTCAGCCCAAACTCTTCACCAGCAGGTGCAGAGAATTCAGACTCATCTCAAAACCCCCTCATCGTTCTGAGATTCTTCGAGGAGAGGTTGATCCAAGAAAGCTGATTTCCAAACATCCTTCCACTCTGATTATGAGAAAAGACTTGGGCCCAAAGAATTGAGTAACAAATACTTTATTCTGGTTTCAGAAACATAATCAGAAAAAGGATTCCTTGGTCTCACCTTCCCCCAATCTCCATTCAGATTTAGGAAAATTAAAGTCATGCTCTCAGGACCCTCCCATCTCTCAGCTGTGTCTTTTCATCTTCCCCACCACCCAATGAGGTAGGTGTTGTCATCATTTGGCAAAGGTAAAACAAATGTTGGTGATGCGACTCATTCAGATCCAACGGCACCCCCTTGTGGTGTGGATCTAGATGCTCAAGACTTGCTGAAGAAACCAATGGCTTTCAAATGTCCTGGGGATGTTCCTTAAATATTTTAAAAATCATACTTCATTTTTTTAAAAGTGATATTTAGGGGCTGAAGCGGTGGCTCAGTGGTTCTGGTGCTTGCCTGGTACGCATGAGGATGCGGATTCAAACCCCAACACACACAAAGTGAAGTGTTGGAGCAACAAAGGCCACATAAATTAAAAATTGATTCCCTCTCAAAAATAAGACTTAAAAACATGAACAGTTAGAGAACACGGAGAAAACGAAGCCCTTGCGTACTGTTGGTAGAAATGCAAATTGCTACAACCGCTCTGGAAAACATTAGGTAGTTCCTGAAAATATTAAAAATAGAACTACCATGTGACCGATCAACCACAATTCTGGGTAAAAATCCGAAGGAAGTAAGCATCTAGAGCCAGCTACAGTGGCACATGCCTGTAGTCCCAGCAACTTGGAAGGCTGAGGCCATGGGATTGCAAGTTCCAGGCCAACCTGCAAAACTTAACACCCTTTCTCAAAATAAAACGAAAGGTAGAGTGCCCCAGGTTACAGCCAAGTACTGCAAAAAATGGAGTGAGTCCAGAAAAGATAGCCATTGCAGCATTGTTCCCAATAACTAAGATGTGGAAACACTCAGGGTTCGCATTTCCAGTAGGGGATGCCCTCCTCCTGGAAAAGGTCGTAGAGTTAAGTACAAGAAAAGGCCAGTGTTCAGTCAGATGAAAGATGCCTGCTTCTGGCCTTGAAGAAAGATATCCAGAGGGCCTTTGACGCTAACGTGATCTGAAGGATAGACTAAGAATAAAGTGAAATTATTTTATAGGAATGATATATGTACTTGGTAAAGAAGCAAGAAAATTCACAGTACAGAGAAATAAACCACCAAGGCCCACAGAGTGCCAGTCCCCACTTCATTTTAACTACTGGTTTGTGGGTATTTTAGGGTCCTCATCAACGGAGATGGATTTGAATGGAACAATGTCATCGCAGAATTTGTAAAGTCAGGCATAGGGATATGCTGAACCTAAAGAAAAAAGATTCCATGTCCCTCTGATTGAGGACAGTCACATTAGGAATTAGATGCCTAATTTTCAGGTTGTAGCAGAACCTGAGAATTGAAGTTGTATAACAAATGAGCAGACTTTAGTAGTTGAAGGGCTCAGCAGAGCTACTGAGGGTTGGCAACCATCCCTAGAGTACCTGGATTTAACAGAGCAGAAACTGGAAATATGCCTACAGCTGGTCTAAGCAGCAAGACTCAAACTAGGAATTAGCTCTCCATGTCACCACTAGGCACCTGGGACAGTGACACAATGAACTCAGCTGAGTGGTGCATTCCTGGCTCCCAGACAGATCTCTTGAAGAGAGCTCACCTGGTGATAGGTTTCCCCCAGCCAAGCCAAGCACATGCAAACTTGGAACAAAACCTATCCTAATCTTCCTATAGACATACCAGCCAATGTGACTTACCTAACCAGAAGTTGGAAGCTGATTAAGGAAATGAAAGCAATCCAATTGTATTTCATTATGGTCAGATGCCAGCAAAAATCTAAATTTTTCATTATATATTTATACCCACAAAGGGAACAACTTGACACGGATTTCAAGGTATCTAAACTTAAACATATTTTGGAACTAAATGTTTTGTTTTTGTTCCTTCATTTATTAACTTGCCAATCGGACCACAAAATTTGAAGTCCCTGCCAGTCTTTCACTTTCCTGTACTTCTAGGAAAATGCAAATCAGTGGTACAGGAAAAACAAAAAGACTGATTTTCAGAAGTAGCCTACATGTGATGTAGAGAGAATAGTGAATATAGGAGGAAAGATGAATCTTGCTATGCACATAAGCTCTTTGAATCTTCTCTACCTTCAGAAAAGCTCTTCTCCCCACATCCAACTTATTGTCCTTGTAGATTCAGCCCTTTTCAAAGTCTTTCACTTCCCAATTAGGATGAGTCTCTTTCTCAAGACTTCCCTGCTCTTACTTACATAATTGAACTAGCTATGTGTTCTAATCACTACTTTAACAGGTCTGTCTCACTCACTGGTGAATGAGCTCCTGAGAGGGCCAAAGACTGAAAGAGTTGCCTTGTTAATAGTATGGCCATGCAAGGAAGTGCTATGCTACAGTGGAAGAAATAAGGAATCATCAGGTATTGGGGAAATAAAAACCAAATCCACAACAAGATGGAACTTTATGCTCACTAGGAGGGCTATACTCGGTGTCAGATAAAATCATCGAGGATGCAGAGAAATCGAGACCATCATGATTGTTGGTAGGACTACAAAATGGTGAAGCCACTGTGGAAAAGTCTGCCAGTTATTCAAAAAATTAAGCAGTTGGGCTAGAGTGGTGGCTTGGTGGTTACGGTGCTTGCCCGGCATGCGCAGGTTCAAACCCCAGCACCACGTACACAATGAAGTCTCGGAGCAATGAGGGCCACATGAAAAACTAAAAATTGTTTCTCACACACTGTCCCCCTCTCAAAAAATTGGTTACCATGATTCAGCAATTATTAGTTATTAGGCATGTATCCAAGAGAAATGAAAGCGCATGTCCTTACAAAAACTTAAGCATGAATGTTCATAGCAGGATTGCTTATAGGAGCCAAAAATATGAAAACAACTCGTGTTTAATCATTGATGCAATAAAACCTGTCGCACCTACAGTGAAACATTACTCACCTATAAAACAACAGCTGACATGTCATAATATGGATGAACTTCAAAGATATTGTGCTAAGTGAAACAAGGCAGTCAAAGGACTCACCTGTGCATCATTCACCTGTGTGGAAGGTCCAGAATAGACAAATCCATAGAGACGAAGTAGACTTCGTCCACTTTGAAGTGGTTCCGAAGGGCTGCTGAAATTAGGGGGAAATGGTGAGTGAGCACAGGGTTTGGGGGGGGAGATTTGAAAGTGTTCTGAAATTGTGAATTAACTAGAAACATTTAAATTGCATACTTAAATAGACAAATTGTGCAGTATGTGAATTATACATCAACAAACCTACTTTCTCACATAAGGAAAAGCTCTTTATTAAAAGCAATTTCTATAACAGTTAAAGAGCAGGGTGAAAACATTTTCTTCCAGGGCTGAGGACTGAACTTGGGGCCTTGTACAAGCTAGGCAAGCACTCTGCCACTGAGCTAAATCCCCAACCCCGGATGTATAATTTATAATATGCATATATGTAAAAAGGTAGTAGTAAAAATGCTCTTGCACAAGCTGTTTGCAAAATGAATCTCAGGAAGGATAAATCAGAAACTAGTGACAATATCTCCTACCAAAGGGGAGATTGTGATTTGGCTATGAGCTGTTCCCCAAAAGCTCATGTGAGAATTCAGGAATGTTCAGAAGTGACATGATTGTCATACCCTTTATAATCTAATCAGTGTATTGATCCACTTGAATGGATTCACTAGGCTGTACACATAGGCACGTAGGGTGTAGCTGGAGGAAGTAGGTCACCGAGGGCATTCCTTTGGTGTTTACATTTTGGTCCTGACACCTCACTCTCTGCTTCCTGGTTGCAACGTGCTGAACTGCTTCTGCCCTGCATGGCCCTTACACCATGACATTGTGCATCAACTTGGATCCAGAGTTATGGTATCAGCTAACCATGGACTGACCCTCTGAAATCATGGGCCAAAACTTTTTCTGCTGTTTCTTTTCAAATATTTTGGTCACAGCAATGGAAAGCTGACTAAGACAAATTAATACCAGGAGTGGGGCCCTTGCTATGACTACCCTGTTTTTGTTTTGGTCACAGCAGTACTGAAACTAAAGATCTGAAAAGAACAATTTTAGAGGAAAAGTTTGAATTTTGCAATTTAAGAGGTCTCAGACCATACACAACCAATTCTATTGCTGTATGCCTGAGGTGAGGCAGAACATCATGGTGGAAGAGTATGGTGGAGGAAAGTGGCTCAGGACACAGCCACCAGGAAGTGGGGGAGAGAATTCTCTCAAGGACAAAATACATATCCCAAAGGTAAACCCCAATGACTCACCACCTCCAACCACACCTTACCTACCTACTTACCATTACCACCCAGTTAATCACTCTGTATTAAAAACTGACTAGGTTAAGGCTCTCCCAACCCAATCATTTCACCTCTTGTTATTTTACACATGAACTTTTAGGGGACACTTAATATCTAAACCATAACATAACCTGATAATGTGGTTCAGAAGCCTTTGGAGTTGGTTTAGGGAGGAATTTCAAAAAGTTTAGACATGAAAGCTAGAAAAACTTCAGAATGTTCTAAGTGGAGCCTAACAAGCAGTTCTGGTGGGAGCTTGGAAGATTAGAATGCGGGTAGGAGTGCAGACAGTAAAGACTGGACTCATGAGGTTTCAGAGGTGAAGGAAGGCTTTATTGGAAATTAGGCAAGAGACCATTCATGTTGGATTCTAGCAAAAAGTGTCCACATCTTGTCCATCCCCTGAGACTTTCTGTGGGACTGAACGTGAAAGTGATGGACTAACTAATCGGACAGGCAAAATTTCAAAGCAGCACAGCATTCAAGCAGTGGCATGGAGCAGAAGGAATGCAGGAAGACTTAAAAATGATTTGTCCAGAAAGATGCTTCTCAGTCTGGAACCAAGGAAGCCATGGTTATTGAAGATATTGCAGTAGCTAGATATGCTAGGTATTTCACATAAAGACTCTAGAAAAGATGGCTTGAGAATCTCAAATTGACAAGAGTTCACTCAGCAGGCTCAAGGTGTAAAAGCAAAAATTCCTTTGAGAAAAGACCATAGAAGCATCCTGCTTACACAAGGGGGCCTTAGCAGCCATGTAGGCTTCAACCAGCAAGGACAGAGGTAGGGTGTTGTGATTTCTCTCCAAAGGGCTTGCAAAGTCCTATGTCCCAGATGCTGAATGTGGAGCTACAGGACTCATTTGCCCAGCCAATTTGAGTCTTGCTTTAGTCCCAATCCTTTCTATGCCCCCACTTTTTTTGCCTTTTGGAATGGAACTGTTCTGTGTGTGTGTGTGTATGGACAATCTATGTAACTTGCTTTTGATCTCTACAGGGACTCGGTCAAGACTTTGAGTCTCAGGTAAGATTTTGGACTTGGCCTGTTTTCAATGCTAGAACTGTTAAGACTTTAGGGACTCTTGGAAATGTACTAAATGGACTTTGCTTTGTAAGATCGACATATTTTGGGGGCCAGGAGAAGAATGCCATTATTTGAAAATAAGCTGTCCCCAAAAAGTTCATGTGAGACAATGCAAGAATATTCAGAAATGAAATTATCTGAGGGTTATCAGATCAAACCACTTGAAGGATGGATAGGTAGGGTGTGCCTGGAGGAAGTAGGTCACTAGGTCCTAATGCTTTCAGGGTTCATGATGTATCCTTGGCACCTCTCTTGCTCTATGCTTCCTGTTGTCCATGTCCTGAGATGCTCCGGTGCTGCATGGCCCTTCCACCATGGTGGTCTGCATCACCTTTGACCCTAGTCTATGAAGTCTACCAAGGAATGAATCTCTGGAACTGTGAGCCAAAAATTTTTTCTAAGTTTTTCATCAGGTATTGTGGTCACAAATGAGAAACTCTCTAAAATAGAGGTAGTGTCACTTCTCCAATTATGACTTTTTGTATAGTTTTTTAAATCATTTTAATGTTCTTACAAAATAAAATTCAGTCACCAAAGTTGGCAGGGAAACTAAACTTGAATACAAACAAAATCAACAGAATTGGGCTATAGATAAAATGGATGACACAACCATATAAGGGGAGATAAACTAATTTGGACCATAAACATAGTCTAAAGCCAAAACTTCAAATTTTGAACCTTGCTAAGTAGTTTGGTTATTGGCCGTGGTATGGGTATAGGTATTCAGAAAAGTATTTCCTGAGTATTGTAGGATGGAGCAAATGACTAAACCTATACCAAAGCTTTCAGAAACCAGAGTTTGCTGTTTAAAAAAAAATGCAAATATGAAATGGGGGCTGGAGTTGAACTCCATACTGCCACTGAATTGAAATTAAAGGAATTGCTATAAAGTCATAATGTCAAAATAAGCAGTTTTCCTATCTATATTGACTAAGAATCTAAAAGCAATCATAACCCAATAGCAATAAGCAAACTTAGTACCTGGATCTTTGTTACTAGTATCATGATTATATGTAATGGTATTCATTGACATATTCATACAAGTATATAACAACTTATCAGTTTTTATTCCTTGTATCTCTCCTTGCCTTTCCCTCTCGTCCCCTGTACCCCTTCTTTAGCAGTACTGGTATCCTTTCTAACTTTCTTGGTCCTTTTAATTTCTCTAGCCTCCTCATGAGACAGAACATATAACCCTTGACTTTCTGAGTCTGGCTTAGTTCACCCAACATGATGCTCTCCAGTTACATCCATTTTCCTACAAATGACATAATTTCATGCTTTATGGCTGAATAAGGTCACATTTTATTTTAGGATTTTGTTTCTAAATATCCTTCCCCACTAATAAGAAATGGAGCTTCCTAGGCAAAAGTGACTGATTCCAGCACTGGGTCAGGGAAAACAGAGGATAAGTATCTTGTGAAATAAGTATCTAAAGAATGACCTGTTGAAAGGTCAGCTTGAAGGGTTTAGCACTGACCAGCTCTGGGATAATTTTAGCATCATAAATATTAAGTTTTCAACATATTCTAATAGGAATCCATGAGCCTATACTGATACTAAGCAAATTAACTAAATAGGTAGATAGGACACCTTTTCCATTGCAGGGAAAAATTGATTAATATAGAAGAATGAAGGAATTAGAAAACTGCTATTTGGCAAACAATATATTAACTATAAATTCAGTCAAATATCAATGAATGGGGTGAATGATAAGGAGCAGATATTTATGTGATCTCAAAATACATGGAGAATGGCTATAGTAAAGAAGCTGAGTAATTAAAGTTAACATCTTGTTAAAGAAATCAAATTCTATGCTACCCTGCAAGATAGATACACAGCATCACATCACTTCTGTGTCGTCCGTACCAAAATGCAAAACCAGAATCCATTCACAGGAAACATCTGGAAAAGTCAAATTGAGGAACATTCTACAAAATAACTGCCCTCTAAGAGTATTAAAGGTCATACAAGACAAGGATAGGTACATGAATACAGCAATTGCAGCATATATTCCTGGATTAGACTTATGGGGAATAAGGCATATCAATGGAGTAATTAAACATGAATTGGGTCTGTGAATTAGATACCAGTAATTATCAATGCCAATTTCCTGATTTAAAAGGTTATATGGTAGTTATATAAGAGAATGAGTTTTTCATGTGGCTTTTGCTCTGACACTTCATTGTATACATGGTGCTGGGGTTGGAACCCACATACTTGTAAATGCTAGGCAAGAGCTGTAACCACTGAGCTCTAGTCCATCTTCTCACTTTATTAATTACAAAGGGGAAAATCTACCATCAATCTGGTAGATACTATATACTGCAGCCAAGTGATCAAAGTTAGTCATTCATGATGGATGAACCAACATCAGATGACCTCTGCCATGGTATACTGAGAGACACACAGACCATTTACATCTTCTTGCCAAGAATACTATGCTAACTTTCCATCGCTGTGACAACATTCCTGAGAAAATTGACCAGAGGTGGAAAGATTTATTTTGGCTCATGGTTTCAGAAGTTCAATCCATGGGCACTTGACTCCATTGATTCTGGGCCTGTGGTGAGGTGAACATCAAGGTGGGAAGGATTGGGTAGAGCAAAGGAGTTCATCTGATGGAGTCCAGGGACAAGATGTACCCTTCCAGGACACAGCCCCACTGACCTACATCCTCTCTAGTGCCCCACCTCCTAAAGTTCCCACTGCCTCCCAAAAGTGCCACTAGATGGGGCCCAAGCCTTCAAGATACAAGCCTTTGGGGAACATTCTAGATCCAAATTTTGATAAATGTATAATCATAATCAAATCGTAAGAAGGCAATTATGTTGATAAGGGGAGGCCCGGGAAACGATCGGAACCCTGACAGGTAGAAGATGCAAGATGCTGTTGGGCTAGTGGACATGTTTGTTTAGGGTGGCAATAGCCCTTAGCCAGTCCCCAGCTTCAGCCACCAGCCAGTTCCATTTTGCCCCCTACGCAGTCATTTCTATAGGCCCTTTTTACGTACAGTTCAAATAAAGAAGGCACGCTACCAACAGGTTGCATCAGTGGGCACACGCTCACAAGTTAATGTTCATGACCTTGAATACATAAACCGAATCGCCGTGTCTGGCCTTGCCTAACCATGAGATTGCCAGTTCCCAGCCCTGGCTCCACGATAAAAACAAAATATATATGCATAACAGCCCACCAGAAGTCGCAGCAAAGGAGCCTACTATATCTATTTGGGGCCTGCCCCAACAGCAGTCACCAAACCTTAAGTCAGGGTCATTTTAGGAAACAATAGGAAATCTTTTTAAAGATTATGTCTTAAAAATCCATTAAAGGATGGCATGGTGGTTACAGTGCTTGCCCAGCATGTGCTAGTACGTGAGTTCAAACCCCAGCACCATGTACCCAACAAAGTCTCGGAGCAATGAACTCCACATGCAAAACTAAATTATTCTCACTTTTTTAAAGACATGATTTAAATTAAAGCCATGAAAGGCCGACAAATGCTGATCAAAGATGACTAAAAACAAGACAGCTAAATGTGTTCCTGGATTAAATCTTGGAATGAAGGGATTACTGGTAACGTCAGCAAAATCTGAATGAGACTGTAGGTTAGATAATAGATCAATTAAATTTCCTGAATTTGAGGAGACTGTCCTAATTCTAAGCAGATACCCATTAGGGTAAAGTTGATCTTGTATTAAATGTTTCATTAAAATAAGATGTGGGGGGCTGGAGGGTGCCTCAGCAGTTATGGAGCTTGCCTAGCATGCAAGAGTACACAGGTTCAAACCCCAGCACCCACGTATACAGCTAAGTGTCAGAGCAACAAAGGCCAAGTGAAAAACTAAAAATCGAAATTTACTGTCTCTCACTGTCCGTCTCTTTTTAAAAAAAAAAAAAAAAAAAAAAGCTAGTGATGTGGGTCAATGATACAGCACTTTCCTGGCCCTGGGTTCAATCTCCAGCACCCAAAATAGGTTGGGCTGGAGATGTAGCTCAGTGGTAGAGCTTTTGCCTAGCATGAGCAAGGCCTTCAGTCTGATTGAGACAGTGTGGGTTCAAATGTGTCAAAAGGGTAATAAAGTGAAAATTTTAATTTGCATGTATAAGATTATCTTGTTAAACTTCAAATTCCCAACACTTCCTAGCATATCCCCTGGAACACAATAGATGATCAATGTTTTTTAAATGCTTAAGTTAAATGACAAAGTCCAACTTGGATTCTTTTAATTCCAAGTAATAAGATATCCAGCTCAAACTGCATGAATGACAAAGGAAGTCAGTTCCCTTAACTGTAAAGTCAAAATAAATGTATGCTTGCTTCAGGCAGAGCTGGATCTAGGGGATTGATAATGTGATCTGGACCTCTCTCTCCCCCCCATCCCCATTTCCATTTGTGTTAGCTTTACTATCTCAAACTGACAGTATGCATAGTGGCTCCATATATTTGATATTTGTCATATCAGAATTAAAGACTATCTTATTCAGCTGTTTCGTACACATCTAGTGATCTCATTGACTTGGTGATCAGAAAGGACAGATCCAAGTCTTGTGACTTTGACTAAAACAACGAGTTAGAGGCCAGTGAATGGAATTCTGTAAAGAAATCGGGGTGCTCTTGAAGTGAGGTTGGATACTGGGCTAGCCAAAGTGACAGATACCCATTTCCGAGTCACTGTGTGAAGCAAGGTAAGCAAGGTGCAAGAACACCATCACCCTGTTGCTCTTTGCCATCTTGGGTCAGGACACAGCTACGCCAAAGGTGTACAATCACTAGCCCCTTGGCCATACCTGCTCTTACCATAAATTCATCCTCTAAGGAAGCCCTGGGGGGATGATTTCACAATCATGACCCACATGCCTCCTAGAAGAATCCGCCTTAAATTTTTCAGACCACAAAGATATAAACCACACAGCCTTGGAGCATTTGCTGAGAGAAGAGCACCCTGGTTCTCCCTTTTCCCTTTCTCTCTTCCGATTAGAAGCTCTCTGAACCTCATGGCCTGCAACTGGAACACTATGGAGTCCCCAGTGATTTCTAAAAACTAGTTCTTCCGAGGTCAGTTAACCTATGCTTCAAAATTTGGCATTTTGAAAAAGTAACGAAAGCTCCTTTAAGCGATAAGCAGTTACTTATCCTAATGAACTCCATTCCACTGGTGATGATGAAATAAGCTTAATCACAGTGGACATGTTTAGACATGGTGTTCAAGGTCATTTGAAAGAATGCCATGAGATTTCAGGAAGCAGAAAATATGGTCTTTGCAATTAAGCTCTCCTATTTTAGACAGGGAGCTTACATGCTGAACACCTTCCCTAAGGAGCCTTATAGATTCAAGGGGCTAGAGGTGTGGTGAAACATTGGAGTTCCCAGCAAGTTCTATGGACTCCAGGGAAGCCGGGATTAAGGAAGACTAAAAAATGAGTTCAGTAGGGAAGGGGTTTTGCTTGTCCTATTCACACATAAGTTTCCCTCTCTAGAGGAATGCCCAGCACATAATAAACATCAGTGCGTATGTGTTCAATGAAAGCATAGGCCGAGGAACGTGTGCAGAACGCCCATCAAAGAAAGTGGGAGGGAAAGTGAAGGCTGAGACTCAGGAGTGTTAAGGAGATCCCTTCTAGGACTGAAGGGCAAATCACTGCTGAGCTACGAGGGAAACAACAATGGTTCGTGACTGGCAGAAGGGGAAGTTGGTAAGGGGCAGATGCTATAAATGTCACAAACTGCATGGGACACAAACCATCAGCCCACTGGCCAAATACTGCAGACAGATGTCTTGCTTACACTTCTTGGTATGATTTGAATGGAAACTCCAAAATCCAAGTATTGCCAACGTTATTTATTTTTTAAGGAGGTGGATCTTGAAGAGGTGATTAGGTTGAGGACTCCTTAGGAATGGAATTAAGGCCCTTATAAAAGAGGCTCCACACAGCATTTGGCTTCCATGCCTTCTCCCTTCCCCCACATGGGGGACACAGCATTCATTCCCTCCAGAGGATGCAACAAGATGCCATCTTGGCCTTCACCAGACAACTGAACCTGCAGGAACCTTAATTGTGGGCTTCCAAGTCTCTAGAACTGTGAGAAAGTAAATCTGTTCTATACAAATTACTCCATTTTCTGATACTTTTGACTTAGCAGCACAGAGTGAGGCATTGCCAATGTTCTATTTTAATTTTATTTTTTGTACAATCATAAATGCATGATGTATTAACAACATATTTTGTCCCTGATCCTAATCCAGAATTACTCCTACATCATCCACACTCCAGTCTCTTGACTTTTATATTTCAAATACATATGATTGTGTATTTTCCAGAATTAAATGGTTGTGTAAGTATTACTTGGCTTCTGGGGGGGGGTTAAGAGTAAACTACATTGTTGATTTTTTTTCCCCCCCAGATCCTAAATCCTTTTATTCCAGTTATTATAACTTGTTGTTCTTCAGAGCTATGAAATCAAACACTTCATTGAGATGAACAGTTTAGATTCCACAGTGTACCCTGTATCTCCAAGTCGACTTTATGTTCCCACACTCCATAAAACTCCTGTTCCACTTAAAAGATGGAGTTTTCTGTTGCAAATAACTGTGCCATTACTCTGAAAACCTTTTGGGTTGCCTGTTTCCTTGTTTGACATATCCATACAGTTGTTTGTGCTCTAACTTCTTTGAAAGTGGACGTCTGTTAGATGATTTGCTATGATGTCTGTTTGCTGGAAGTCAGCTCCGAGAAGTTGATGTAAAGGAACCCAAGACTTTAGAAATGTGCTGAGTTTGCCAATGTTTTAAAATTGGGAAACCTTATATAGCATTCTGATTTCTTGGCTTCTGTTAAACTCGAGAGATCTGACAACACTGAGCTGATGTCCTCCCAGGGCAACAATTGGCTGGAGATGAGTTGCCTTCCAGAGAGAATGTATTCTTCAGTGAACCACAGCCCCTGCCACTCCTGATTTCTTATACCCAGCCAAAGTATCATTTATGTGGCCTGTGGGCTCTGTCCATATGTATGTGACACGTACAGGGGAGTCTGTGAGATCTCCAGTTTCCTCTGAAAACACCTGGCATCTCCATCCTTAGCCCTCCTTGGTTTCTCCACTCTACTCCTTCCATCTTCTGTTACTTTACGTTCTCAGAAATTTGTATTAAAAATCTAAATTTTAAAAAGGGGTAAAGGGACTCAGAATTCTGGCAAAACTAACCTAGTACTTGGCAATGATAAAATAAAAAGGTGGAAAAACATTTTGCAACAATTCACCTCAAAGAATTCCCATTATTGTGCATTAATTGGAATACACGAGAGGCAAAGGCAATTGATTATTCCCATCCCCTTCTTTCAACCCCCCCCGCCAGTCCTAGAACTACAGTCTCTTTAAGGATGTCCGTATGAATATTTTTGTTATCTTCCTTCTCTAGTATTTTCAGAAACTTAACACATGCTGGATGTGGCAGGTGTGATGCTAATTTTAATATGGGTGTGAGTCGCCTAGCCAGCTATTTCAGAAGGGCTGGGAGAATGGTATCAGAGCATCAAGCTGGTTGGCACATCGTGCTGCCTGAACAACAGTCCATTTGGGCATTAAGTCCACTGAGTGCCAGCCGCCTTCTAGTTGACTAAAGCCCCATGAGCTATGAGTGATTAAAAATGAAAAGAGTCAGCACCTGTTTCAGCTTTGGACAGAACCCTGAAATAGAGCAATCATCTCTGAAAGCTGAACTTCAGCATTTGCAGCTGCTTGCTTCCTTATCAAAAATCAATTCCTGTCTATTATATAACATAAATAGGATGACCTTTCCCAATCTCTAGTTACCTTTTTTTTTTTTTTTTTTTAACTAAAGGAATCTTTTAAGCACTTGTGTATAGATTGAGTTGATGGGGAAGATTGTTTTTCCCTGTCAGTAACTTACTGAAAATAATCCACCATAAAATTTTTTTTGTCTAAGTCGGCATGGAGCTTTTTTTCCCCCAGGCAACCTGTAAAATTCTGAATGAAAACATATACATAGGGACATAAAACTTTGTTCAGTCATTACATCAATGAAAACATGCATTTGTTTAGTACAACAGTACAAATGGATTCAGAGAGACCAAAAAAATGGAATGGAGACAAAAGGGATGAGAGCAAGGACTAGAGAGATGAGGAAATAGGTAGGCAAGATGGGAGGAGAAAAGTTAAAAGCTGATCTCTGTTCAGACCACTCCCCAGCTCCAAACAACTTCAGCCCCTAAACTCATCTGAGTGCTAGCTCTGCGAATGCTGTGCTTCTTCAGCCTAGCCCCATGCCTCCAGCCCCCTGGCCATTCAGTTTGGCATTTGGTGCCCTGCATGCCTTGATCGAACCAAGCGTGGGGTCTTATTTCTCTAAACCTGTTTCGGTTTCCTCGGGAATGAGTACTCTCTTCCTAGAGCAGGTTATTTGTCTTTTCCAGATTTTTTTTCCCCCTAGAGAATGTATGACTTCATTGACTGGATTTTGGATAGTTCCCTTTTAGGGGTTCAGTGAGAATCTACCCAGCCGTCTATAAATTCATCCATTCCACTAGTATTTACTTCTTCCCTGTTGAATGCCATTTGAGATACTGAGAACAACTGAAGCCACTATGGCATTTCTCACCTCCTACCACCCAGTTCTCTAGTAACAAGACCTTTAGCCATTGTCAAGGTATCGTGTACGTTGCTCTATTTGTCGTTAGCAAACACAAGTTGTGAGCAGTGAAGTTGGATAAGCTGAATAGACCTTAAAGGGAAATTCACCTGCAGAAAATAGAATGATTTAGAATGTGTATTCTTTAACTAGTTTGATTTGAAAGGTAAGAAATATTTTAAAGTAGTTTTGAGCTGAGCATGGTAGTGCACACCTGCAATCCCAGCTACTTGAGAGACTGAAGCAGGAGGATTGAGTCTGAGGATAGCCTGGGCAGCACAATGATATCCTGTCTCAAAACAAATTTTAAAAATGCTCAGTGGTAGAGTATTTGCCTAGCACGTGAGGTACTGGATTCAGTCCCCGTACTCACCCCTTCCCCCCCACACAATTTGCACACAAATACACAAATT
>PVKS010003513.1:74961-102903 GCA_004027875.1 Aplodontia rufa
TTAAAATACCTGAGATAAATATCATAAAAGGAGGAAATGTTGGTTCACAATTTCAGTGGCTTCAGTCTATGGTTGAGTAGTTACTTAGGCTTGTGATGAAAAGGGACATTAGTGTGTGGCACTGCTCAATTCATGGTAGCTGGAAAGGTAGAAAGAGAAGGGGGCAGGCAACAAAATATACCCTTCATGGGCACACCCACAATGCCTTACTTCTTCCAACCAGGCTCACCTAAGTTTGACCACCTCCCAATTGCCCATTAAATTATCAATCCATTCATGGTCCGATCACCTCCTGAAGGCCCCATCTTTGAAGCCATATTGGAGACCAAGCCTTCAACATAAGAATTTTGTGGGGACATTTCATATTAGCAGATCTATCCTTTGGTTTCAACAAGGACTCGGAAGTCAACTTCTGTGCATCTCTACTCCAGTTACATCAGATAATCCTTTTGTGGCCTGGCATTCTTACTGTTGGCTGGTTCCTCTCATAAACAACTTTGCAAAACTTGCCAAGACCATTTGAAATTCTGTCAGATCCAGCCTCGGAGCTCCAGGCTCCTTCTTGGCCCCAAATTCTGACTGAAAATGGGCAGTGCTCTCAGTAGGCCTGGGTGGGGAACTACTGCCCCAGTTCTGTTTACATTCTGAGCTTAAAGCCCGGAAGTTAAGCCAAAAGTTCCTTTGCATACAATTATGAAACCAGTTAACTTTTTGATAAGAACAAGAGTGATTAGCTTAAAATTATGCTAGATCCATGAAGAAAAGCTGAGTGGCTGCCCATCTTACTCAGAAAAAGGTCATAGTCCTTAGCAATCTGCAAACGCTACAGAAACATCCTGAGCTTGTCCTGTTCTCGATCCTCCTCTTCCATTTCCCTCTTACTCGCTCTACAATCTTGTGACCTTCTTGGTGTTCCTTCAGGATCTCAAGCTTTTACTCACCAGAAGGTCATGTGCTGTTTCTTCTGCCTAGACTTTTCTTCACCCAGGTACCCACAGCTCGTTCCCTCATTTCCTACATTCCTGCTCAACTCTTTCCTAGTGAGATTTTCCTTGAGCACCCTTCATAAAACAGTAACAGCCCACTCCTGTCCCAGTATTTTTCTAAATAGCTTTTATTAGGATACAATTCACATACCCTACACTTTACTCATTTGAAGTGTGCGATTCAATGACTTTTACTACAATCACATCTGTCACCACTCTCAACAGAATATTTTCATTACCCCCAAACTCTGTACCTTAGTCATCACCCCCTCACCACCAATTATCCTCAGTCCCCTCAACCCAACCAGCCAATAATTTTTAATCTATTTGTCTATTCTGATTTGTCTATTTTCATATAAATGGAATTAATATGTAATCCTCTGTGACCGGCTACTTTTAATGTCTCAAGATTCATCCTTGTTTGGGCCTATGAGTACAATATTGCTTCTTATTGCCTGCTAACATTCCTTTGCGTGGATGTACCACATTTTTTTCTCCATCAGTAGATGCACTTTCAAGTTGCTTCCACTTTTAGCTATTATGAATGTTAACATTTGCAAACAGATTTTATATAGATAACATCATTTCTCGAGCATATACCTAGAAGTGCATCCCCATCATATTTATCTTGCTTTATTGAAACACTTGTTACCATTTGACCATATTTTATCTTCCTTTTTTATATTGTATGTCCTTTTCCCACTAGAATTTAAGCTCCCTGAATGTATAATCTTGGTTTGGTTTCTTTACTACATGTAACAGCACTGTTAAAGAGATGCAGTAAGAATGACTTTAAAAAATGCTAAAACTAGTAGAGCAAACTTAGGGGAGAAAAGCTACTTATTAAGCTATGTATGTATACGTTAAATGTCAATTTGTAGGAAGAAGTGTGGAATGATAACTTTTGGGGAAGTAAGAATTTCCAGAGCTGCCACCTGCCTGTGCCTTAGTCAAGTGAGTTCCCTTTGGCCTCAGTTTCTCCCCTACAAAATGTTGGTTGAACCAGTATTTCTGGCTCCTTCCAACTCTACATACCACACTTAAAAAATTAAAAAGTGACTTGAATTGCTCCTACAATTTCTTTCTCCCTTTTTGTGATCCAGACACTTTGTAAATGTTCATTTGATATAAGGTGTCTACAGTCTATTTGGACATAATGACATTGTTGATTTAAATTTCTTTGCTTTATTCTTTTTCACAAAGATACAAAATGCATCCATTAGAGGAGATAGGGTATGACTGGGGTGAGATGGGGAGAAAAACACCCAGGTCAGACTCACTGGTTGTGGCTTTTTTTGCTATCTGTAGCTGCAGTCTACATTCCATTTGCTCATCCTCAGAGGTTGCTACTTTTTTTTTTAATAGTTTTCGTGGACTGAATGCTTGCTTGAAATGAGACAAGCTTCTCAAGCTTCTCTATTTCTTTATCCAAGGAGCTTATTCTTTATCAGAAGTCCTTAAGGGCTGGGGCAGTGGGAGTTTAAGTAGACAAAAAACCAAAAGAATGAGAACTTCTATTCAATAAAAGCCTTGTTTATGGTGGAGAGAGATACTTGCAAAATCACTGGCAATGTTCCTGGACCAAATACCCCAAAATGTATTTTGTTGGGAGAATTTTCTATGATTTAAATTGCAGGGACAGTTTTACATAATCTGCCTACTCCATGTTTTTAAAGTAGCATTTTGGGAGAGCAGAGTGAACCTGGGAGGTAATTACACAAATGCTTCATTCAACAGAACTTGGAGTGTACACGTAGCAGACTCCAAGCAGGAGGTGGTTAACACTTCTCGTGTAACCTGCTCCAGGTCACAGTAAGACAAGTATCACTGGCTCAATATTTTCAAATGAGGGAATCAAGGCCCATCGATGTTAAACACTTGCCTTGGCTAGGATTATACAACTATGTTCATTGGACCCCAAAGAATTGTCACTCTTTTCCTCCTGTGTGTGGGGGGAACCCTCCAATTGCATATTTCACATTCAATTACAAATTGGATGGTGAGGCTAAAGCAGGAGGATTTCAAGTTCCAGGTCAACCTGGGCAACTCGGTGAGACTCATCCCAAAATAAAACAAAGGGCTGGGAATATAGCTCAGAGGTAGACCTCAACCGGGTTCAATCCCTAGTAAGACGTACACACGAGCATGCATGTACACACACACACTGCTTATATAAACATATTCTTTCAGAACCCAAAAACTTGGTGGCTGGCTTGGTTACAGCACTTGCCCCGCATGTGCAAGTACATGGGTTCAAACCCCAGCACCCATATGTACAACTAAGCGTCAGAGCAACGAAAGCCATGTGAAAAGCTCAATAAAAACTGATTCTCACTGTCCTTCTCTCATTAAAAAAAACCCAAAAGATTTTAACATTCATAACTGAAGAATTTTTTGAAAAATTTAAAAGTATATTTTATTTTCAATTTCCAAATGCAAATCATAAAACACTTAAAGAATAATACTCTATAGGTTGAAGAGCTGCAATGTGGTTTGAAGATTTAATTTTATAGAAAATTTGTTATGAAAATAGGGGCTCCAATTGTTAAGTAACTGATCCTCCTCTTCTATCCACTCAAAAGTATTATCCCTTTCCCCAATATAGCATCAAGTAGATGTCCAGAGCATTATAAATTGCCTAAATTCCCAAGGTCTGTGTTTTCTCATCTGCACGATACGAGGATTTTTTTTTCCAGAAAAATCTGTGCTCTAATTCTGCTCTACAGCTCTTTAATGAAATCTTGTGATGTAAATTGCCCTTACAAAATTCTTTAATAAGAAAAACTACAGTAACACCTATTGATCAGATAGAATCGGCTTTTAGTATTACTTCAAAAATAAGAGCTCTGAGAATTGAAAAAAAGCTGTAGAATGGAAGAATGAAGCTTAATAAATGGTGAGAACTGGGAGTTCAGAAGCAAGTCCTTAGTGGTAGAAACAAATAAGGCCTTCAAAATAAGTTTATTTTTAGCCATTTGAAAATGTGTTCCTCTGCACATCCAAGTTTGTGAGAGCCTCAGTGTGTTGGGTTTGGACCACTGTGCATACCTTGGTTAAGGGAGGGACACTCCCCGTACATGATGGATTTATGTAACCTCTGGATGGAGGTGAGTGTTGGTTCCCTGAATCAGAAGTTGGATTGCTGCTAATGCAAGTAAGGCTGGGCAAACAGACGTCCATGAACCTGATGTCTAGAGTTTGGCCTCTCCATCCCCTTACAGGGATCTATGCCATGGGTTTGAAGCTAGAGGCAAGTACAAACCATGAATAGACATGAACATAAACCTTGGATCAAAGCTACGGCCAGGCCAGGAAGTGCAGGCTTGAGTCAGGGGCCAGGGGAAGTGGATGATAGGAGAGGGCACTTGGAGTTCTGAGGGTTGAGCAGCTGTATTTTATGATACACACTTCATCCAGCCGCCTGCACCGAGAATGCAGCACATGGTCAGCGGAATGGAATTCCGGGCAGACACCAGCCGCCTCAGTAGCACACAGAAACCTAATATGATAGTGTCAGCTTCGTGAACATCCAGGCACTTTCTCACCATTTAATTCCAGTTCTTTGTTATGTCTAACAGACCAAGGCTGGCTAGGCCAGGTCAGAGGGTAAGACCAGCCCCACCAGAGTGGTCAAGCCTAAACCACAGTGAGACCAGAGAGTTAGAGACAGAGTGGGCCTCCTTCTCTTCCTTCAGGTCAGGCTCACCTGGCTGGTGCCAGAGAGGGGTCTGGTTTGGGTGGGAGGGTGCTGGTGTCAGAGAGGGAAAACTATTGTTGACAGATGGCTGCACGGCACTGCCATTTGGAGCCAAGGGCTGGGCCGAAGGAGCAATATCAGCTGCCAGATCCAAGAAGTCAGTTGGAGACTGTGGTCATGAGGAAAGACATCAGGAGCTGAGACCAGAAACAAGTCTGGAAACGGTGACAAGGAAAATAAATGGCTTGATAAAGTTCAGGATGTGGACTGAACAACCAAAGCCTTGCTTTTGTTGACTGCTGATTTCATGAGAGGGGATAAGCAGCCAATCAGATCATTTAATGGTATAAATCTGGCCTTGAAGAAATAGGCAAATACCTGGGTCTACCTGGGCATCTGGTCCAGAGAGTTCACCTGAATCTCAGGCAGGACCTGGAGGTCTAATGTGCAGAATCCAGAGTCCTAAAGTAAGAGAACCAGCCATTGGGCACCAGTCAGTAATGTGACCTCTTCTCCTAACAGATGCCCTCTGAGAGAGGGTCTTTGGACTTAGCAGTAATATTTCTTAAACGTGAGCCATTGTCTAATTTGGCATATATCTTAAAAGAGAAGTGAATTGTCCATAAAACCATAGCCACACATTGGAATTACCTGGAATTTAAATAGGTTGATTCCTCTGTTCATCAAGAAAGCCTAGTTTGTTTAGTCTGAATTCAGCCTGGACTTCAGTTGCACGTGTAGGAGGATGGAGGGAGCTAAAAACTGCCCAAGTGATCCCCATGTGCAGTCAGGACTGAGAATCTCCTGGAGCCTTGGGTTGTAACGAGCATTCCTCATATCACCAGCACAGAAGGTACTCGCTGAAAGCCAGGTTTCACATCCAAAAAAATGGAAGAATTGCATAAAGTATACACAATTCTTTTGGAGTTGTAACATTCTGATTTTTCAATAAAACAGCCTAACCCCTTCTCCTTCAATAAGATAATATCTGAGCATTTTATTGGATTTAAATACTAAAAATAGTTTCAACAAATGTATTCACCCGAAGTTAGTAATGTGGGTAAAGGGAATGTAGAAGTTCCTTGTCCTAGATCTGTGACTTTTCTGAAAGTTAGTAACTTTAAATTTGATAGAGTTGAAAGTATACACTTATGGTCTTGATTTGGGTGATGGTAAGTTACACTTCTATCACTCTGGAAAGTTCCCGGGCCCTTTTCAGTTACCCCTAGCTCTTTCCCAGAGATCTGCATTATTCTACATGATTCCTGTCATCATAGCTTAATTTTAACTCTTGTATTTTACATAAATTGTCATATAGTAAGTACTAGTTTATGTGTGCTTCTTCCTCTTGGAATAATGAAAAATTCACTAGGATTGTTTTGAATCCACTGAGTGGAATTACTGCTATTACTATGTGTTTAGCGACAGACTTTTTCCCAAAGTGGTTGTGCCATTTTTATATTCCTATTTGTAGTGCAACACAGCTGGTCCACACCTTACCTTTACTTTTATTTTTAAAGTGAGAGGGACAGAGAATGAACCAATTTTAGTTTTTCACATGGCTTTTGTAGCACCGAGACGTTGTTGTATACATGGTGCTGGGGTTTGAACTAGCGTACTTGCCCAAGCCAGGCAGGTGCCATAACCACTGAACCACCATTCCAGCTCTCACATCTTTGTTTAAATCTTTTTAAGTCATTGTAGTTGATGGGAAATAGTATCTTATGGTTTTAATTTGCCTTTGTGTAATTACTGACAAGCACCTTTTCATGAACTTATTGACCATTTATATATATTTACAGGAAGTGACTCAAGTCTTTTGCCTAATCTTTTTTTAGTTTTGTCTTTTTAAATTGCTTGTCTTTTCACTACTGACTTGTAGAAGGTTCTCCACCCTTCCCTGTACCAGGGATTGACTTCAGGAGAGCTTTACCTAGGTGCTGTATCATCCCTTACCCTATTTTTTTTTTTCCCCTTTCTATTTTGAGACAATCTCACTAAGTTGCAAAGGCTGGCCTTGAACTTGGGATCCTCTTGCCTCAGCCCCCTTAGTTGCTCTTAGCTCCTATTATACACCTGAATCATGCACCTGGCTAGAAATTACACATTCTGAATGAGTCCTTTGTCAGATGTATGTATTGCAACCATTTTCTTGAAGTCTGAATTTTCCTTTGTTTCCTATTGTTTTAAATGTCTCTTTTCACTCATTGAAATTTCTAATTCTGTTGACAAATTTTAAGAGGACACTCAATTTTTGAGTTTTTCACATGGCTCTTATTGCTCACAGTTGTGTACATAGTGCTGGGATTTGAACCCGAGTACTGGCGCATGCTGGGCAAGCACTGTAACCACCGAGCCACCGCTCCAGCGCCACCCCCCCTGACCTGGGTCTTTTCTTCGGGAGGATTCATAATGCTAGCTTCTGTGTATAGATCAATTACCCATCAAACTACTGTTGCATTTTGGTGGTTCTTTTTTCAATTTTTTATTAGTGCATTAGTTTCCCATAATGATGGGATTAGTTGTCACATTCCTAGATGCATACAAATCAGCAATACAATTTGTTCAATATCCCCCCCACACCCCTCTATCTCCCTCCTCCTCTCCCCTGATCCCTTGTGTTTCTTCTGGGTCCTATATTGTTCCTAAATAAACTAATTCAGTGACATGATTCTTATTATATAAAGTGTTCATAGGTATGGCTATAGTATATACAGTGACATTTATAACTGCTTAGAATGTACCTTGCTTTATCTTGGTTCCAACATTTCCCCTTCTCCCTTCATATCATCCCTTGTTGGTCAAAATATATGACAATAGGATTAAACATCTACACTTTTTTTACAGGTATGCTGTATAGCTTGTTCAAATATCTTATGAAGTATATTGCAACTATATCACATAAATATTAACATTTTTGCATTTTGTTCTATGAATCTAATACATGAGTTAGTCTACCTTACTACCAAGTCTGGGTTTAGGTCCAGCCCCCACAAATGAGGGATACCATTTGGCCCTTGACTCTCTGGGATTGGCTAACTTTGCTCAGCATGATTTCTTCCAATGACATTTATTTACCTTCAATAGATGCAATATCATTGTTTCTAACAGCTGAGTAGAACTCCATTGTACATACACCAGTTCTTGGACCCATTCATCGAGTGAGAGGCATCTGGGTTGGTTCCATAATTTAGCTATTGCAAATTGAGCTGCTATGACCATGGATTTTTGTTGTCACTATAATGTGCTGATTCCAACTCCTCCTGGAAAACACCTAGAGGAGGGATAGCTAGGTTATATGGTGGATCCAACCCTAATTTTTTTGAGGAATTTCCATACTGTTTTCCAGAATGGCTAGACCAGTCTGCAATTCCACCAACAGTGTGCTATCTCCCCACAACCCCTCCAGCATTTGTTATTGTTTGTATTCTTCATCTTTACCAGTCTGAAAGAAGTGGGTAAAATCTTAAGGTCATCTTGATTTGCCTTTCTGATTGCCAGTGGTTTAGAACACTTTCTCATGTATTCATTGGCTTGGTCAATGTCTTCTGTTGAGAAATTTCTGTTTAGCTGTTTTGGCCCATTTATTGATTGGATTGTTTTTGTTATTGACTGAGTTCTTTGTACATTGTGGATATTATTCCCCTGTCAGGGATCACAAGCCATGATTCTCTCCCATTCTGTAGGTTGTCTATTGACTTTTTAGACTATTTTCTTGGCTGTACAGAAACTTTTAGTTTAATGGCATCCCACTCATTGATTTTTTTTTTTTTAACTGTAATTCTTTGACTTTAGGATCCTTCTTGAGGAAGTCATTATCAACTCCCATATGCTAGAGTGTTGGTCCTAATTTTTCTTCTAGCAGATGTATGGTAGCTGGCTTAATTCCTTCATTTTGATATTTCTACAATTGGCTGTCCAGTTTGTCCAGCACCATTTGTTGAATAGGCTGTCTCTCCATGTTTTGACCCCCTTGTCAAAAATCAGATGTTTAAAGAGTTGTGGGTTTGTTTCAGTCTTCTATGCCATTGGTCTTCATTCTTATTTTGATAACAGTATCATGCTGTTTTTAATACTACAGCTCTATAGTATAATTTTAGATCTGGTATTGCAAAACCACCTGTTTCATCTTTCTTAGTAATGTTTAGGCTCTCCTGGGATTCTTGTTGTTCCATATGAATTTAAGAACTGCTTTTTCTATATCTATAAAGAATGACATTAGAATCTTGATGGGGATTGCATTGAATCTTTATAGTGGTTTTGGCAGAATGGCCATTTTCATTATATTCTGCCTAACCAATAGCATGGAACATCTTTCCATCTTTTCAAGTCTTCTGCAACTTTTGTTTTCAGTGTTTGATAATTTTCCTTGTAGAGGTTATTTTCTTCCCTTATATTAATTCCCAAGTATTTTATTCTTTTAGAGGATATTGTGAATGGGATCAATTTCCTAATTCTTCTGCCCTAATATTGTTGGCATAAGGGAAGCTATTGATTCATGGTTGTTGATCTTGTAGCCTGCTACTTTGCCAAATCTGTTTGTTAGCTCTAGAAGTTTTTTGGTGGAGTTGCTTGGATCATCCAGATATAGGATCATGTCATCAGTAAAAAGGGATAGTTTGACTTCCTCTACTCCTATTCTTATCCCTTTGATTTCTTCCTCTTGCCTGATTGGTCCAGTCAGGGTCTTGAGGACAATATTGAATAAAAGTGGTGAAAGCAGGCAGCCTTGTCCTGTTCCTGAGTTCAGCAGAAATGCTTTATACCTTTCTCCATTTAGTATTGTACTAACTGATGGTTTGCCATATACAGCCTTTACAAAGTTAAATTCCTTTGATTCTCTATTTTCTCTAGAGTTTTGAGCATAAATGGGTGCTGGATTTTATCAAAGACCTTTTCTGCATCTGTTGAGATGATCATATGGTTTTTGTCTTTAATTCTGTTTATGTGATGAATCACATTTATTGATTTGCATATGTGAACCAGCCTTGCATTCCTGGAATGAAGCCTATTTGATCCATGAATTATTTTCTTGATGTGCTTTTGAATGCAATTTGCAAGAACCTTATTAAAGATTTTTGCATCAATATTCATGAGGGATATTAGTCTGTAGTTCTTTTGATGTGCCTTTCTTGGGTTTTGGTATCAGAGTTATGGTTGCTTCACAAAGTATTTGGGAGATTTTCCTGCTTTTTCAATTTTTTGGTATAGCTTAATAAGGAAAGGTGTTAGCTCTTCAAAGGTGTGGTAAAATTTCACAGAGAATCCATAAGGTCCTGGGCTTTTCTTTTGAAGACTTTTAATTGCTGATTCTGGTGCCTGTTATTGGGCTGTTTAAGATTTCAATGTCATCCTGTGTCAATTTGGGGATGTTGTATGTCCAGAAATTTGTCCATGTCATCCAGAATATCTGACTTAGAGATTTTTTTTTTTTAAAAGAGGGACAGTGAGAGCAAGACAGAAAGGGAGAAACAACTTTAGTTTTTCACATGGCCTTAGTTGCTCCAACACTCAGTTGTGTCCGTGGTGCTGGGGTTTGAACCCGGGTCCTCGTGCTTGCCAGGCAAGCGCCAAAAACCGCTGAGCCACCCGCTCCAGCCCCTGATTTAGAGACTTTTGATGATTCTTTAACTCAGAATTTCCATACATATTTGACCATGTAATCGATCTCCTTAATAATGCCTATCTTCATCCCAAGAAGTTATAACATATAAAACACTGAGAAACAGCTGTTGGCCTAGAGGAATAAGTGTAACAGACCAAACTGACAAACATGTCTGGAGACAGTGAAATCCCTTTCCTGCAGCCAAATGAATGAGACAGAAGGCCATGAATTAAAAAGAGGTTGTGATAGACTTAAAGTAATAGACTTTGACACTTTTTTCACTTGGGCTTAAAACCATAAATGTTCATTCAAAACATGGAAAACTATCAAATGTCAACTAATACTACCAATGTATTGGACAGTGTTCCATTGCTGGGACAAAACACAAGAGACAAACAACTTAAAGGAGGAAATATTCTGGGTAATGGTTTCAGAGGTTTCAGTCCATGATCACTTGGTCCTGTTGCCTTTGGGGATTATGGTGAAGCAGAATTTCATGGCCAGGAGCACATGGCAGAGGAGGCTGCCACCTCATGGCAACTGGAAACAAAAGAGAAGAGCAGCCAGGGTTCCAAGGTCCCCTTTAATGGCATGCACCGAATGACCTAACTTCCTTCCACTAGACCCCATCTCCTAAAGGTTCCACCACCTCCCAGTGGCAATACAGGGTGGTGACCAAGCGTTAAGCATATGAGTCCTTGGGAACATTTAAGATCCAAACCACAACCAACAATCTAGCTCCTGATCAATAAAATGAATGCTTTACCTGTGAGTTCTTGGAGACAGGACCAGGCCTCAGTTTTCTCAGTGCCCAGAGCAATTCTGGGCATACCCTAAATAATTTTCATATGAAGCATAGTATTTCTTACAAGTATACATCAAAATTTCTTTAAGGGTAGTACTACTTGTGATTTTTCATTTTTCTTATATTTTTCTAGAGAATACAAATTATCTAAACACCTATAGTATACATAATAAACCTATAATATAAACCTGTAATACTTACAGCATACATGTGTTTATATTATGTATGCATATATATTTCTGTGTGTATATATGTGTAATACTCATTGGGTAGGACTACTAAGTCTCCATTAGAAGAAAAAAGGGGGGGCTGGGTCAGTGGCTCAGCAGTTTGAGTGCTTGCTTGCCTGGCATACAGGAGAAACCGATTCAAACCCCAGCACCACATATATAACTGTCAGAGAAACAAAGGCCAGATGAGAAAAATGATTCTCTCTTGCGTGTGTGTGCATTCTTTCCCTCTCTTCTCTCCCTCTCATTAAAAAAAAAAAATATTTAGTCTTGTCATTGCTTAAATATTCCCCAATTAATTTAGCCTCAACACTAAGACCTCAGGTTCTTGAACTTGAGAAACTAGTAATTAAACTAAGTGATAGAGAGCCATTGTGTGTTTTGCAAGTGTTTTTATAGGCAGCATCAGCAGATACAGAAAATAGAATGTTTTATAAAATGGGCACAAGGTATTGATTACTGCTATGAGAACATTTGAACATTTGATCTGCTTCAATATCTAATTTACCTTCAGATATCAAATACTTAGTTTCTGTGAACAAAGAATAATGCTCATCAAAATTCTTCCTTTTCAAAGAATTCCTTTTAAAATCTGGTTCAAATTTTTTTTATACTCCATAGTGGTAACCAAGGATAACCAAATTGTGGATCAGGATATTCTTTGCATTTAATATGTAACTGGAACAATTGTATTTTTTAAACCATTTCAAATGTTAAACTTTTTTATCACAGCAATTAAAAAAACCCTGCACTGTGGGGCTGGAGCAGTGGCACAGTGGTTATGGCGTTTGCCTGGCATGTGCAAGTACATGGGCTCAAACCTCAACACCACGTACACAACAAAGTGTCAGAGCAATGAGAGCCTCATGAAAAACTAAAAAAAATTCTCCATCTGTCCCTCTTAAAAAAAAAAAAAAAACCTGCACTGTTGGACAATACCATGTGGATGGTGCCCACAGTAAATCCTTGGTTAATAATGGAATTATGATACAGGACAACTCATCACTTCTTTTTGAGTGTGGCAATAACGCAATACCATAGGGAGTTAAGAAAGGTTTCTTTGGGTTTGTGGTCATGGAGGTGGAAGGTCAAGGAGCTGCACCTGGTGATGGCCACCTTGCTGGCAGCATCAGAGGCAGAACAGGCCATGTGGCAAAAGACAGGTGGTGCACATGTTTCTTCTGGTCCGTCCCACTTCTTATAAATCCCCCAGGAATAAATGTAAGGAGTGAATCAAGAGACTAGGGTGTGGGCGATGTGGGGTATTTCATTTAAGAACATATGCATATCATATTGTTACTTTGTAGGCATCTATGATTTTACAATAATTCAACTCCTTAATAAAAAAACTTAAAAATGTAAGGTCATTTCTCCCAGAAGACCTTACCAAAGCCCCACCTCTAAACACCTTAATCGCATGAAGTTTCCAACCTCTTATCTTTTTTGACAGGGATTAAATTTTAGCATGAAATCTTGGAGGACCTACTCAAACCATAGCAGTCACAGCAAATGAAAAATTTACACCATAAATGAGATGTCGTATTTCCCCCTCAAAATGTGACCCTTACTTATTTTCTTACAAAGAACACTTTGAAACCTGAAATGAAAAGGAAGAACGATACAGAAGGTGGCAAAGTGACGCATATGTACCTGTTGGTGGACTTAGTAGGCTGTACGTGGTATGGTCACCACTGGATTACCTAAGTAATGCTATTTTTTTTGGTAAGGTGAAAAATGAAAGAATACGTTTAGATTAGAAAGGAATATGGCAGAAGTCAGGCTTCAGCTCCAGCAGGCCACAAAGAACTAGTTTTACAGCAAGAAACCTGGGACACCCTGGTAACTGTTTGGTGCACATGACCCTTTGGACTGGGAGTGGTGTGGCCAGGATCAGCTTGGCAGGGCACGTGCCTTGGAGTCAGGATTAATTTCTTACAATCCCAGACTAGGGTTGAACAACATCCTTGAACTCTGGGCCCCACTATGGAATTGATCTGTCCCTCAGATCAAGGCTGTCTTAAAAGGGGAAGAAAAGCAGCGGTCTAAGTTGGCCTTTTAAAAGGAGGAGGGTTGGCTGGCCCAGGCTGCTGGGAGGGAGAGAGGATGTTCTTGTCAAAAGTCCAGCCAGGATCTTTTCAAATCTCATTTTCATAAATGCTCTGCATTTAGACATCCTACTTTCATCCAGTGGAGTGGGTGTGGGAAGCAGAGAGCCAGGAAGGAACAGGAATGCCATGAGAAGGGCGTTAGCTCCCACAAAGTTCTAGGGTCTGTAAGCCTTGAATTCTCCTTGGGTTCAACAAATGGACATGAAAATCTTTCTCTACACTCACTTTATACCAAGTCTGTGTGTGTGTGTTCCCCACACCAACCAAATACCTAAACAATGGTTGGTTGTCCAATAACTTAAATTCTGACACTGTATCTGGAGTAAGCATCAGACCCCACTAGTGAGAGCTAAGACCCAAAAGATTGCCCCCATTTCAAGTGCCAATTCCAAGTCCAGGCCTCCTGCACCTCCCTCCAACCAACCAGATACAAAGCAGGGGTTCCCCCTTCTCAGGTTTGACAATTCAGGCTCATAGAATTCAGGAAAGCGCTTTAACTACTATTACTATTTTGTTATAAAGGATACAGCTTAGGAACAGTCGGAAGGAAAATATGTATAGAATAAAGTATAGGGGGTTGGGATGCTCAGGGCTTTGGTAAGAAAAACATTGTCCTCAATTAAACTACAAGGGCCAGAGGATGAAGGGGAAAGACATAAGGGAAGTTAATCAACTAACAGTTCTGGGCCAAACCAACAAAACTGTTTCACATTCCTGAATGTATGTTGAAACCTTGACTTGAATACCACTGTACTCTATTTACATACAAACTTTCCAGACCATTAACCTCAATCAATCCAGAAGCAAAAGTAACTTCTCCTTGTGGATTGTGTTCCTATCCCAAAATATTTCCTGCTTTGAGTTATCCCGTCCCTCTTATCTACAGCCAGTGCAGATTCAATGTAATCAATTTATGCTTTCCTTCCACAAATTTTGTTACGAAAATACTCTTGGCTTGTAGGTTTGGTAGCCCTATTTCTAGCTGCCATATTTCTAACCTTTTTGCTGGTAGTTGTGGAACTTGTCCCAGAACCTGGTTCTTTTTCCTGCCTAGCATCAGTAATGGCTTCTATTTTGATTTCCTTTTCATTTTTGGTGCTGAGGATTGAACCCAGGGTCTTGTGCATGTGTTTTACACCAAGTTATATCCCCAGCTCCTGTAGCAACTTTTATTGAATCCTTTTGCTTCGGAGATCCCTTGGTCTCAAGGGTTTTAACAGCTTCTGTGCCTTGCCAGGCCTGCCACCCTCCCAGTGACTTGATATGCTCACCAATCCAGAAGCTCATTAGATCTCCTTGTCAAAGTTTTAACAGTTGAACTTGGTACTTGGCTCTCCCCAGTCATCAGTGGATTGGGCTGGCAGTTCCAACCTTCTAAGCATTTGGTCTTTCTGGCAAATGGCTCTGTCCAGAGGCTCTCTAGAGGGCCCACCCTGAGTCACCTCATTTGCATAAACTCAGATATGCTCAAAAGGGACTCTTGGTGAAAAAAGACATTTGTCACTCAGGAAATTCTAAGGATTTTAGGACCTCAGAGCAAGAAGCCAGGGACAAAGATCAAATATATTTTTTTTAAATTAGATGAATATGGAGTTACAATTGAGGGGGAAACATTATCAAACATTCAAAAACAAATGTGTGTGTATATACTTAATTATCCAAGGCTACTGCCATGTCATGGATGCCCAATTTGGGTTCCCCATGTTGCTGTTTCCCTCAGAAGAACCCCTGAGTTAAATGGATATCTCGTGGAAGTCAGATCTCCTTCTGAGATGATTCCCCCATATTCCCATCCTCCAGTCACCTAGATATTCATCCTAGGCCCTCCCCTCACCTTGTCCCCCACCCTACACCTCCAGGTATCCTAGGCAGTCATCCCTCTATTGCATTAAGAATCAAACAATTTGAAATTATTAGCTTAGCCATCTAACATTGCTTCTCGATGTATTCTAGCTTCCACAGATGTGAGAAACCATTCGGCCCTTGAGTCTCTGAGATTGGGATACTTAGCGTAATTATTTCCATCTCCATTTGGCTGCAAAAGCCATAATATCGTTTTCTCTAATAGCCGAGTAGTATTCCATTGTATATATGTACAATAGTTTTTGTGTCTACTTGTCGAGTGAGGGGCATCTGGGTTGGTTCCATAGTCTAGCAATAGTAAATTAAGCTGCTATAAACACTGATGAAACCACATCACTATAATATGCTGATTCTAACTTTTGGGAAAATCCCCAGGAGTGGGATAGCTGGGTCATAAGGTGGTTCCATCCTTAATTTTTTGAGGATTCTCCACACTGCTTTCCATAGTGGCTGAACCAGTTTGCAGTCCCACAAGCAGTGTTCCTCTTTTCCCACAGCCCCTCCAGCATCTGTTGTTCATTTTCTTCATTTTTGCCACTCTAACAGGAGTGAGGTGGTAGGTATCTCATTGAAGTTTTGATTTGCATTTCCCTTATAGCTAATGATGTAGAGCATCAAATATATTATTATGCCACAAATACTTTATCAATGATGGAACATTGAGGTATTCAGTGAGTGCATATAATTTCCCACACCCATTAAATTCTAATCAAAACGGACCAATAATAACTTACATTTGAACAATGTGTTTCATTTCACAAGATGTTATAAGCATGCCTTATCTCGGGTAACCTTCAGGCTTTATTCTCAAATCAAAGGGGAGGAATGTGAGGCTAGAAGAGGTAAAGGGATATGCAAACTTTCAAAACTGGACTTGAACCTACATCTTGTAATTTCAAATCCAATGCTTAGATAATGTATAAGAGGTTGTGTTTATAATTTTTAAAAATATGTAGTTCTGTAAGATATTAACTAAAAGTTACAGAAGGTCATTGTTTTGGACTAAGGAACTACATCAGGCCCTAACTGACCAGGCTAGGAATGAAAATGGAGTCACTTGTGCAAAGTTCCAACATCACCAAGTTATCAACCTGCTAAAAGGCCAGGATTACGGAGAACAGCTAAACTTCCAAACAAGCCAGTTTCTATGGCATGAAATTGAAATTCCCTGTCTATATCCTTTTACAAAAAAAAAAAAAAATAACCTGAAGCAATCTGATATCAACCAGCCATTTTTCTATTCAGTCTCCCTGCCCCACTTTACAAGTAACAACTTTGAAAGGACCAATCTGCTTTTGGTTTTTGCTTCTGCCTTTCCTCAGCCCTTTGTTTACAAAATCAGCCTCTGCTGAGTCCAATAGAATATTACTGTATTTTATGGAATGAAGTATTGCCTAATACCAGCATAAAACATCTAAGATCTTAACATTGTAATTTCATCCTTTGACAAGGACAACATAACCAATTTTCATACCTCCATAAGCTCACATGAAAGACAATTTAAAAAGATATCCTGAACATTTGGAGTAATGGCATCCTCATGAGAATGAGTTTCTGGTTTCCTAAGAAATAATGGCAAGGTTTTTCTATCCAGATACACGTTTGGATTGCTAAAGTTCCATCTTATTGTTACAACTGGTAAGATTTTAGAATACTTACTATATTCACGTCCATGAAAATCATTATGAAGGAGAAAATGTAGAAGGCATAAGCGATTTAGCAGCTGTGAAAGGGAAAATTGCAAAGAACACCTAATGGATGTTAATGTAACATAAAACCAGACTTGTGGGCAACTTTATTTTCATGCAGGAGAAGGAAAAATGTGAGCATAATAATGCTGATATCTATAGGTCTACAGAAGAACTTCTTTGTACTTGGAAATTATATGCTAGAAATTCCACGTTAATGAAGAAATACGAGAGGGGTGTTCCTCCAATTCACTTTCTCCCTCCTGCTTTTGGCCCTTGGTCCTTTGTTCCATTTATTCCCATCTTTCATTTAGGTGCAGTGACCAATACATTTGAAATCGGCCTGAAATAGGGTTATATTAAAAGTGTCCTACGGATGCTTTAACTGATCCTCAAAAGGATCAGTTTTAGAGTAACTCAAAGTCACTAAATACTCCAGAATCAGATGAGCCAATTGCTAAACTGTTGATACTTGAACCCAGCCGTAGTGGGAGTATTTATATCACGGAAAACTGCAAGCCTACAAGTAAGGGCTCCTGTTCACTCCTACTGCCAGTTTAACCGGCAGAGTGCTGACTAGCGGTGGGAGGAAGTGGAGAGGGATGTTGCCACACAGGGCTACACCAATGTTGGAGACCGCAGCTAAGATTTCTCTGCACCCGCAGAGAAGACCAAAGATTTTACCAACTCCTCTGGTGACTTTGGATTTGATTTATAGAGTTTTACTTACGCTGGCAGAACAATTCTGCATTTAAGAACATTTCTGTAGTGCCACATGAACATTTGGACCAACAAAACTGATCCAAAAGGCTTACAGTGAATTGTTCAGTTCAACTTCTGGTTAAAATCGTCTAAGATGGTCATTTTATATTACTAAGCAGAAAAAAAGCAAGATATAAAACTACACAAATATGATCCAACTTTTGTGAAAGTTTTTCAACATGTATATTCTGGAAAAGTGTACCAAACTGCCTTTTTTTGGGGGGGGGGACCAGTGATTGAGCCCAGGGGTGCTTAACCTCTGAGTTACATTCCCAGCCCTTTTTATATTTTATTTTGAGGCAAAGTCTCACTAAGTTGCTTAGGGCCTTATTAAGTTGCTGAGGCTGGATTTGAACTTGAGATCCTCTTGCCTCAGCCTCCCAAACTGCTGAGATTACAGGCATGTACTATTGCTCCCAGCCCAAACTGCGTCTCATAATGGAGTGGGTTATGGGAAAACAAATGGGGATGTTTACTCTTTTTATTTCTGAATGGTTCTTTGTTTTTTTTTTTTAAATCGACATTTGATTTTCTTGTAACTAATACTTCTAAGAGAAAGAAAAGATCCAAACAATGTTATATAAATGTGGTAATGCAAACCCTTTGACAATGGCCTACTGAAAGCTTGGAATTGACCCAACTGATTGTCCATCCTCATTGTTGTAGTCTCAGCCTATTTTTCTTTCCTAATTGACCTGCAATCCCCACCCCCCCACAAAAATATATTTGTTTCCTAATGGGCTCTGAATTTTCAGTTACTATGTTTGAAAATGCTTTAATACCAGTTCGAGCATTACACTGAGACATACCAAATGTAGTCTAAGGATGGGTTAGGCCTTAAAAGCTCAAGGTGCCCATTCCTATATAAATCCCATAGGACAATTTCCAAATGCTGGCACCAGGTAGAGCTGCAAGATTTTGTTCTGATAGGCTGCTTTGTTCTTATCAGAGTTTATCAATAGAGGAGCTTCTAGAAAACTCTAGCATTGGAATACTGGTTATATTTCTGGCCTGGCCACATGACAGACCAGGTGACTTAAATCACTTAATCTTTTAAAGCCTCATCTGAAAATAGGGATAATTTCATCCCTGATTCTTTCATATTTTATTCCTGAAATGGATTGTATCTAAAACTTGCCAGTCTGTAGGCCCAGTGTACACTAGTGTGAGACACAACTGTCCTATGTGAATATAAATGAACTTAGAAATGTACACGGAAAGCCTGTGTTCATTTGATAGCCCATCAAATGGGTTATTCGCATTGATAGCACCACACACGCTTATAATGAAATACAAATAAGCAACTATAAATTTCAATTTATTCTAAGTCAAGCAAATCTTTGTCTCTGGAGGACTGATGAAATCTTCATATTGTCCTGTTAGCTAACAACAGACCCTCTCTAATAATTTTTTAAATTGATAGTCTTCAGCTAATGACGTAATATAGTCAAGGAAAAGGGAAAATAATACTAGCAGTCTAATGTTGTTGAAGATGAAATGAAATTATAGCCGTAAAATGCTTAGCACAGTGCCTGGTACCCAGGAAGCATACAGGAAATATCTTCATCATTACCGTTATCATCATCACCATCATTACACTTCACAACACATTAGCTGACGATAACTTTCCACATCCGTATTTCATTCACAGTGTCTGTGTAAGGAAGGTAATGAAGTCTGAGTTGATGGTTCCTAACCCTGGCCAAACTTCAGGATTACCTGGTAAGCCTTAGAAAAAATATGGTTCCCGGAACCCCAGATCAATTAAATTAGAATCTCTCAGGGTTGGGTCTAGGTATCTGAAATATAATTAAAGTTTTGTTCATGATTCTAATCCTGCCTATCCTTTTTGGGAAGTTATTCTCTACCACTGTAATTCTAATCCAGTCTTTACAGAAATAATCTCCTGAGCCACTGAAACAGGTTGAGTTTGCATATTATACCTAAACCTGGACAGCAGAAGCTATTCTACAGGAATTTTTGAACTTAAAGCCAAAAAACCAAAGACGATTATCTGCTAACAAACAGAAGTTGCCCATCAAAAGGGAATCAAAGTAATTCAGAAAAGCCAAGATGAGGGAAGGGGAGAATTTGGCCTGCTTGGAATCTTATTCCAAGGGCCTGTAGCACCTTGGAGTTGGCTTATAGGAATCACCAAATTCTCAGGTTTGTTACATGCAATCAAACAATTCCCAAAAAAAATTAAACTAAAAAACTAAATCCTCCCCCTAATGCAACCCACCTTCGCTAAAAGTGACACTTTGTGTATGGTCTTACAAAGGTTTTTATGTATGTTTACTCTCTACCTCTTAATCATTACCCTGTGAAGTAGCACCTGCTACTTTATCTAAAAATTGAGATGCAATTCACACATCATAAAATTCACCATTTTAAGGTGTACAACTTCGTGGGGTTTTTAAGTATATTCACAAGGTGTCTAAACATCATCACTATCTAATTTCAGAACATTTTAATACCCAAAAGAATCCCCATTTCCACCTCTCCCCAGCCCTTAGCAATTACTGATCAACTTCCAACACATATTTTCATTCTCCATTTACAGGTGAGGAAAACGAGGTCTAGAGATTTTAATAACTTTTTTTAATCATTGGGCATTGTAATTATACCTGAAAGTGGACTTGATTGTTACAATATACATGTTCAATTATGTAACAATCTAATTTGGTCAATTTTGTTCCCCTTCTAGTGAGTTTGACAATGCTGATCCTGGGATTAGAACTCAAAATCATTCACTTCCCTTTTCTGGATATATTTATGCCCAGTGTATTTCCTCAAACCATTTTATTTGCTACTGTAAATGGGCAAGGCCAAAACAACCACCCGCAAATTCTAATAATTTAGAAAGAGTGTTGGTTTGCTCTCAGATCAATTCACCCAGTCATGGATGCTTTAATTTTAATAATTTTATGCTTTTGTAATGAAAGAGGCAATGTTGCACACTTCTCTGTAATTGAAACCCACTTGTAATTGACCTCCCCAGGAGGGAAAAGTCTATTGAAATAAAACCAATCGAACTGAAATTGATTTCCTTGTAAATCTAAAGAAGAAAACAAGTTTAAGCCTGCTTCTCAGCCATGTATCTTAATATAGTAATCCTGGTTTAGTCTGAGTGTCTGATCAGGATGAATAAACCTGATATAAAATTAAGACAGAATTCAATAGGATTAGAAAAGGGAGATCAGAAGATGTGGGTATTACATTTTGAATGATTTGGAGTTAAACCAAGTTGGAAACGTTCCTTTTTTGGCAGATATATTAATAAGAATGATTGCCTACTGACTGCTTTAATCTAATTGTAGAAACCAATAAATTGCAATCTAATTGTTAGATGATGAAAGACAGTAATTTGGGAAAACGAATCTGTTTACATGCAGTTTTGTCAGAGCTTTGCTTTGTGGGAAACAGAAATACCCAATCTCTACTTCAGGGCAAAAATGCATCAAGGGGTACACACCCACACAGCTGACTTGGTGTCCCTTTTGTGGCCTCGCTTTCCACGCCAGGGAGTTTATTTCTGTCCACACAGATAATACCATTCCTGCACACCCCAGGCTCCAGACCTCCTCAGGGTAAAGGGCTGGAGATCAGCAAGCCTTGAAAACAATTGGGAAGCCTGTTTACAATTTTGGCTGCCTGTGTCGCTGCCCTGCCAGTCTGTCTGAAGCACTGGGGGAACACCCAGTCTTTGCAGAAGTTTGAACTTGGTGCTAGAGAACAGAACTGAATACCAAAATTTCCCCATGCTGAGAATAAGACCATTCACTCTCCTGTCTGATTTTTCCTGCCAGTCAACCACATCTGTACCAGAAAACCCCTGTTCTTTAGTATCCAGAGCATGTTTGTGTTGAGAGGAAGGGAGGACACAGATTCCTTCCCATCCCAGCCTGGACATGCTGGTCTCATGGTGTCTCCAGTGATCAACATTAAAATGTTTATTTACAAAACCAAGTTCATTTTTATGCTTTTGTCTTCCACCCATGCTGTTGCTGAGTTTTCATACCTCACTGTTGTGCAAGACTGAATCCTGCTGCTTCTACACTCCACTTGGCTCATGTACTCCTGCAAAGACTTTCGCATCCCCTCATCGCCTGCTTCAATGTAGCTCCTCTAATGTCCACCCAATTCAGCTTGCACCCTCCTATGAATGGCCTTTGGACTCTTACATTTTTAAATCTGAGTGCCTTCTTAGATGGTTTCTTACAGGGTCTGGCCTATCGTGTCTATCTCTATCCCTGGAACATAATATCTCACTTTTTTGCAGCAGGTGTCTCATATATATGTATATATACATATATTGCATATTTATGTGTATATATTGCATCTATGTGTGTATATATGTGCAATCTCACATCCATTGGCATCAGATGTCACGTAGGGTGCTGCAGTGAACAGGGTATAGGACTTGCTTACCAGTCTCCCATCCCTTAGCTCTTTGCTATCTGCTGTAATCAGTAAGAAGGAGAGTTTGCCAAGACCTGGATGGAAAAAATGAGACTAGTCTCTCACATTATTCTCATTTACATTCATTGTCTGCTCATTGTAAGCAAGCTGTGCTTAGGACCTTCACGCACTTAATCCTTTGGTCCTGGTACCATCTTGATCTCCATCTTATAAATAAGGAAACTGAAGTGTAGAGAATGCCACTTGCCTAAGGTCACTGGGTTGGTAAGTACACCCAGGGTTCAAAGCCGGGTTACTGTCACTACTTACACTATCTGTGTAGGATGGAGAAGAGGTTGTCCTTTTCTGATCTTTCCCCAAAGATCTTGCTCAGAAAAGACAGGTGTGGTGTCTGGGCTCTGAGAAGGCAGCTCCAGCAGGTCACCATTCTGCCATGGAACAGCCAGTAGTTAGAGATTCTCAGCAACCTAGTACGTGGAACAGCATAAGGGCTAAGAATTCAACCTGTAACATGTGCATGTAAGTCCTTCCTCTGATGTCCCTTAACCCATTTCATTATCTGTAAAATGTGGAAAGACAGGACTGGAAGGTGATCAACTTCCCAGTCACGTCAAGGACTGTCCTGGTTTTAAGTGAAAAATCTTCCATCCTAGGAAACGCCTTTGTCACAGGCAGACCAGGAAAGTTGGTCACCTAAGTTATCTGTTTTGATTCGAGGCTCATGGGCTATGAAGCCCATTGGCATTCACAATTAGAGTGGTGAGCAAGTTCAATATTATCATGCAGGTAACCGCTGAGCCACTGCTCCAGCCCCTTTCCCAAACTTTGACAACAGTGACCTTTATTCTCTACTATCTGGAAACCATTGTTCAATTTATGATAAGGTAATATACTGTTGTCAGTTTTAAGTTAACTTTTCGGCTCCAATTTCCTATTTCCTTGTTTTACTCAGCTTTTTCTCGGCTGTGACTAAAAATACCTGACAAAAGCAATTAGGGGAAAGGTTTATTTTGAAGACTCAATTTCAGAGGTCTTAGTCCATAGATGTCTGGCACTATTCCTCGGGGCTCACGGTGAGGCAGAATATCATGGGGGAAGAGTGTGGCAGAGGGAAGCAACTCAAGGCATCACAACACAAGGCAGGGAGAGACTCCACTCGCCAGATACAAAATATATGCTCCAAAGGCATGCCCCAATGACCCACCTCCTCCAGCCACACTTTACCAGCCTACAGTTACTGCCCAATTAATCCCTATCAGATCAATTCACTGATCAAATTAAAGCTTTTATGACCCAATCATTCACCTCTCGGCATTTTTTTTTTTTTTTTTAAAAGAGGACAGGGAGAGAAGAAATCTTTAGTTTTTCGTGTGACTTTCATTCCTCGGACACTTTGTGTATGTGGTGCTGGGGTTCGAACTTTCATACTTTTGCATGCCAGGCAAGCGCCATAACCACTGAGACACTGCTCCAGCCCCACCTCACGCCATTTTTGCATTGTTTCACATATTGAGCTTCTGGAGGACACGTTTCATACAAATAATAACATTCTTCATTGGATAAACAGCTGTGAAATCAAAGTGTGTAGTATTCAAAGGCAGTAAAAATCCTCATTTTCCCATTGATTTCCATAGAAATGGATGTACTGAAGCTAATGTGAGGACTGAATGAGTTAACACACATGGCACTCTTAGGGCAGTGCCTGACACCTTATAAGAGTTTAAGTGTGGCTGTTTAGTAATGTCACTAACTCCTGATATCCAGATTCCTAGAGATGACTGGGCTCCTCCTGGTTTGCCTGAATCTTGGTGATTCTTGGCTTTCTTTAATTTTTCATGCTCAGACACTTGGTTGTGTACGTGGTGCTGGGGTTTGAACCCATGTCTTAGTGAATTCCAGGCAAGCACTGGAATCACTGAGCCACCACTCCAGCCCCCAAATTCTTGACTTTCATGAGATAATGCAATGTTCTTGCAAAATATTCCTTTTTGGAGTGTGGTAGGCAGAATCGTGGCCTCCCCAACATATCCATGTTCTAATCCACAGAATGACAGCACCATATGTGACAAAATAGACCTTGTAGATATGATTAAATCAAGGCTTTTAACGTAGGGATGTCATCCTGGGATATCTGGACAAATCACAAGAGTCTTTGAAAGAGAAAGATAGGAAAGTTGGAGAAAAGATGATGGAAGCAAAGGCAGAGATTTGAAGAAGCTACACTACAGGCTTTAAAGATGGAGGAAGGGGGTCATGAACCAAAGGATGCAAGTGGTCTCTAAAAGCTAGAAAGAAAACCAAGGGAATAAATCCTCCAGGGCTCTAGAAGGAATGTAACACAGCCAGCCCCTTGCTTTTCAGCCCACCAAGACCCGATTTTTGGATTTCTGATCTCCAAAACTGTAAGATACTAAAATTGTTTGGGTTTTTTTTTTTTTTTTTTTAAGAGGACAGAATCAATTTTGAGTTTTTCACATGGCTTTCGTTGCTCTGACACTTAGTTGTGTACGTGGGTTGCTGGGGTTTGAACCTGTGTACTTGCGCATGCCAGGCAAGTAACCACTGAACCACCGCTCCAGCCCCTAAAACTGTGTTTTAATCCATTAAGTCAATAATTTTTTATAACAGTAATAGGAAACTAAAACATCACATAAGTTGATCAAAGCTGAATTGTTCCTTATAATAAACAAATTAATAAACACTTTAACTACAGTAGCTGTGAAGTTCCTGGGGAAGGCTGAAGCACTGAGGAGGGCTCTGCCATAGGGTGATTCTTCAGTTCCTTCCAGAATCTGCTGAGATAGCTATTCTACTTATTGCTGGACTGGTTTGGAGGGTTTAAAGCGACTCTACTCATGGGCCTTACACTTTAGCTGAGACAATCTGGAAGTTATATGATCCATGTGATCTTTTCATTAGAGGAGAGTTGTACTTCTTACATGGAAGCTCTGAGCTCCAAGAATAAGTGAACCAAGAGAACCTGGCTAAAGATGTAAGGTTTAATATGAGCTGGTCTTAGAAGTCCTAGGCTTCTATCAAATACATTGACTAAACAGCTGTGTATAGAATTACCTCCATCAAAAAAAAAAAAAAGCGTGGCTAAGAGTGGGGAACGTGGTGGTCTCCCAAGAAGATTAGAGGTGCTATTACCAGGACAGAAAGAAAGAATGCTAGGATGAAAACATAAGAGTCGTCTTCAAATGAAGGTAGAGAAACTAGCTGGTTGAGATGGTATGAAACCTGCATTGCCAACCTACTTTAAAGCTACTTTAAATGTAGTTATTTAATTTAAAAGAGGTAAAGCACACAGTAAATGCTGAATGAATGGTACCTGTGGATTTCTTTCTTCCTTATTTAAATGATTTTTTATAATACAGATGAAAGAACAGTGTCAAGACAAAAACATTTAGAATCAGAACACACTGATTTGTAATTTTAAGTATTCTCTTTTCCTTCCAGCCCACATCCGTGGCACACATATTGTGTTTAGCTAACTTGTCATTTGATCTTTAGGGTATGCCGGTTGTGTGGAGATTCTAAAGTACAGGGCCTTTCTGAAAGCTTATATAGAAATGTCACTTTTTCAAGATTTTTTTTCTTTATTGCGTAAACTGGAACAGTTTCATGTCTTTAAAAGAAAGTCTATAATTCTTACTCTAATACAGTTCATCTAATAGTCACATACAACCTGTTAGTCTTCATTTAAATGCATTCAAGACTTTACTTTCAAAGTTAGATCATATAGTTTCATATTTTAATTTAATGTTGGTCATAAGATTTGGTTTTTCATTTGGGACAATCTTAAAATTTACATTCAGGAGCTGCAGCTGTGGCTCTGGTTACAGGGCTTGCCTGGCATGCACAAGGATGTAGGTTTGTACCCCAGCACCACGTACACAATGAAGTGTCAGAGCAATGAAAGCCACATGAAAAACTAAAAATTGATTCTCTATTTCTGTGTCTTTAAAAAGAGAAAAAGCTTATATTCAATATTTGCATAATATTCCATCTAATGATGGAGCATAATCTCCTAAGCCTCTTAAATGTTAGACATTTAGATTGTTTTCATTTCCAATTTTCAGTCAGTTTTTTTTTTTAAACTTAATTCTATGAAAATCCGCAGGAAGATGACTGCATCAATCAGTATGCAAGTGTTCCTATGCATTGCTGCATTCTAACCCAAGTAAGTTGAGCCTGTGGTCACGCCACTGGCAATTCAAGTGTACCAGCTTCCCCACGACCTTGGCAGCTCTGGATGTTATTTTAAAGAGTAGACCACAGTGAGGTGGGAGGAACTGGTTTAATAGATGTAAAATGGTATTTGCTTTTCATGAGCTGTTTACTTTTCTGTTATTTTCTAACATTTAAAAAATTTTTAAGCTCTTAGAGACATTGAAAGAATAATATACTGAATTTATCATCTTCATTAAGATTCACCTATTAATATTTTGCTACATTTGCTTTTTTCTTGCCCCCCCCCCACACACAATCTTTTTGCTGAACCATTTGAAAGTTGCGGATATCATAAAACTTGACCATTTCATCATGTGTATCCCATGAAAGCCAAATGACCCTTGTCATCCACATCTCATGCAAAAAAAAATTCACATTGATCCAAAACGGTATCTAAATACAAATATCCCTAATTCCAAAATGTTTAATGCTGCTTCTCACATCTAAGATTCAACTGAGGCTCTTGCATTGCATTGGCTTGTCACATCGCTATGCTGTCTTGTTGCCTAGAAACGTACCCTGCTGTATTTGTAACTTCATGACACTGAGGTTTCTCAGTGTCCTGACTAATGGTCTGATAGTATACCTTACATTCTGAATTTGCCACATGGTACACTCATGGTTAAATTCCGGCCAAACATTGTGGTCAACAACATTATATGTAATGATGTGTACTCTCCTTATACCCCACTAGGAGGCACACCTTGGGTGGCTCCATTGGCCATGCTAATTCATCACTGAATTAACACAGTATCTGGAAAAGTCTTTCTCTTGTAACTGAAGAATGTTATTTTTTCCACATTTTTATTTGTGCATTATACTTGTCCATACTGATGGGATTTATTGTTGCATATTCATACATATACAAAAATGTGAAAGTATAATTTGACCCATGTCACTCCCCAGCACTTCCCCTCTCCCACCCCTCTCCCACTCCTAGGTCCCTAAAAGGTAATATTTGGAGGTAATACTTAGAGACTGTGCAAAGGGTGTACTGTTATAGTATCATGTTCAAAATTTCTTGGACTGATAGTATGAGTATACTATGAATCCAATATGTTTGTATTTGACTTTGTATTCAGTTTTCTAAATTGCTTTAAAATTTTTTTGAAAATGTAGGGCGTTCATGTGACTCAAAGGTGAAAATTATATATGAAGCATGTTATACAATTATATTGGCAGCTCTGCGAACCATGCCTTCTGTTTGTGTCCTGTGTAGTCTTCTCTCACCCTCACACTGGATTTGGCTGTATGACTTGCTTTGATCATTAGGACACTAGCAAGCATGATTACATGTAGAGACTTGATTAACTCTTGCACTGGGGCTCACCTTCTGGGAGCATTCTCTCTTGGGATACAATCAAGATGTAAGGATGGGGCTGGAGCAGTGGCTCGGCCGTTATGGCGCTTGCCCAGCATGCACAAGTACATGGGTTCAAACCCCAGCACCCACATACACAACTAAGTATTAAAGCAACAAAAGTCATGTGAAAAAAATCAAAAATTGATTGTCTCACTGTCCCTCTCAGTTAAAAAAAAAAAA